>JAXIVJ010008241.1:0-56523 GCA_036785665.1 Chirona hameri
TTGGTTGAATACATGTTATTTACGTCAGTTGTGAAAATATGATATGCTACGAATAGGATATTTACGACGAAAAAACGTTTAGAAACAAAACACTGATTTATTTATTTTTGGAAACTTTGACCTCGTTCCGCGACCTCTAATATAAATATTTTCCCAAAAAAGTTACACACCTGTTTTTGTTGGGGATAGAACAGTTTGGCTGCCCGTCCCGGTAGAAATTCTCAAAAAAATGTTTACCGCCGAATAAGTGCCACCCTAAATATAATATATTATATAAATATATATATATATATAATATATATATATATATATATATATATATATATATATATATATATATATATATATATATATATATATATATATATATATATATATATATATATATATATATATATATATATATATATATATATATATATATATAATATATATATATATATATATATATATATATATATATATATATTATATATATATATATAATATATATATATTTATATATATATATATATATATATATAGTATATATATATATATATATATATATATATATATATATATATATATATATATATATATATTATATATATATATATATATATATATATATATATATATCTATATATATATATATATATATATATATATATATATATATATATATATATATATATATATATATATATAATATATATATATATATATATATATAATATATATATATATATATATATATATATATATATATATATATATATATATATATATATATATATATTATATATATATATATATATATATATATAATATATATATATATATATATATATATATATATATATATATATATATATATATATATATATATATATATAATATAATATATATATATATATATATATATATATATATATATATATATATACTATATATATATATATATATATATATATATATATATATATTATATATATATATATATATATATATATATATATATATATATATTTGTATGTGATTATTATAATAATGTGATCGTTGCTTCCAGCTTCCCACTCTTTCTTTGAAATCCGAAACGGACTTTGTGATACACAGTACATTCAGTCATATTTCTGGAAGACTTCGCTTATTTTTAGCAGCACAGCAATTAAAAAATATATCAATCAGTTTGGATCAGCAATGCTATATACAGTGCACAACGCCACAAATCAAGAAAACGCTCTTGCTTCTTCTCTTCCTTAGTTGACCTCCCTGTCTGCGCTCGAGCATTCAGCCACATTTCAAAACCCTGATTACGCAATCCGTCTCCAAGCTGGCCAGCATCGCCAAAAAACCGCGGTGCCGCCGCCCGTCTCGCCGGCCGGCTAACCTCTGCAGAACGGAAACACCGTCCAACGCTGCATCACAAACGCGACGACCGGCGCGCGGCGTTGCATAATGGCCTTGTGCGGGCGGCGGCGGCGGCGGTGTCCGGGGCGACCGGCCGCTCCAGTTGTGTCACTGTGACAGCCCCTGTCGTCGGGTGGCCGGCCGTCACCTGTCCAGAGGCCGGCTGGACCGACTGCAGCCCGTGCAGGCCTCTGGGTGGTCGGCCGAGCTGACCGGGCGGGCAGGTCAGACGGCAGCGCCATCTATTGGTCGGAGCCAGCAGTGAGGTGAAGACCGGCAGGGGTTGATGGTATGGAAGAGGCCAGGCCGTGTGGTAAAGGGCAGGTGAAGTCCCTGGTTTCATGAGATGCACATAAGTACACATAAGGTCACATGAGATGCATAATTTAGCGTCAACTCTGACGACGAAGTTCGTTGGGTGAAAAGCTACTTCTTGAAACACAGATAACCTGGAATTTCTATGCCTCGAGCAAGTGTGAATGAAGGCCACCAAGTTTGCTGTGGTACTCAAAAGAACCTGCAGGTGGGCAAACGTCTCTACCAAACATGGACGGCAAATCCGTCGGTCGCCAGGCATCTTACCAGTCGGCCGGTATTTGCCTTTTACCGCTTTACCAGACAGCGAGTGTTTAGCCCCTATTTAGCCACCTCCGAACAATAGTCATAAAGTAATCATAGCACAAGGAGGCTTCATTATACCGGCGACGGCGACAAGGGCGTTTTGCATTGATTTCTGAAGTTCATCAACAAGAATTCATTGCTGGATAAGGACTAAACATTCGACTGTCTCGAGCTTTGGCGACCCAATTACTCAAAAAGTCAACACACCTCTTAAAAAAGGAGACAGTGCTCACCAAAGTAATTGCTGTCATTATTGTATTCACTTTATCTTTGGCCTTGGAGGAGTTTGCAGGATCCAGTTAAACGTGTTTTTTATACGGCTTTACAAGAAAAACAAATAATATATGCGAACAAAATGGCCGACCTAATGCTTCACCATTTGTACGGGGCCAGGACAAAGCGACACGTTGCGCTATAATGGGTGATTTTACGCTGGGCTTACCGTTCTGGGCGATATTACATCATTCAAAGTGCGGCGCCTCCAATCTGCAGAGTGGCGCACGACTGCAGGATCACGCTGGCTCAGGATTAGCGATCGAAGTCACCGCAGTGTGCTGTGATTTGGCGCAGGTTATCGTCTTTTTCTGTATCCCGTAATTTAGTACGCATGTTCTTTTTCACGCCATATACAATGCTTAAGTCAATTAAGGACATCGTTTGTGACATAAGGTGGTTTGGAGCTATCTTGCCGTCTGGGTTTAGTTTCGGTGCTGCAGGATTGCGGCTGATTGTTTTATTTGATCGTAACGTGTGGATGGTCACGCCAGCTTCACTGGCTGCCATAGTAGTATGCCAGCCGACTGGTGAGAACATAATTTACAACGTAGAACAAAGCAAATGGTTGCTCACTGTTAACAAAAGGTCACTGCAGCAATAAAGTCAATCAAACCAAGCATTATAGTAAAAAGAGTGGTTGATTTATATATGTTATGCACAAATACGAGGAACTGGCATATCCATATGGCATATGTCACATATGACATTTATTTCACATATCTGTGGTAAGCAAACTATCTTTCTAGTAGAGGTTGATTTTCCATTGGGACCGCAGTGCAAGAATATTGGTTATATTCGCACTCTTGCTGAGATGCAAAGATTAAGGCTCGTTCAACGATAAAGGGAAATAATGTGTCATCTTTGCATCCATCTGAGATGAGGTCACGAGATAAGGTCACGCGAGTTTTAAAAATAAAGTACTGAACTGAACTGGACTGAATCAGCCTCTACTTAGAATTCTTATAATTCTTATTATAGAATTATTCATGTCTCCCTCGTGGAAGATAGGAAATCTTTTCCACGCGTGTTCCTGAAAAATATATCCTTATCTTCCACTCGGAGCATGCAGAATCCTCTATATGTAGTGACTTGTCTCCACAAGTCACAACATATATGCTCAATATTACTGCTCTTCTCAACTATTACGTTCTGTAGTACAATTGAGTCCGTGTAAACCAATATTACGTTCTGTAGTAAATTTGAATCCGTGTAAACCAATATTCACAACTTGCCTATTGCACATCATACCTACGGATCAGAGTTCGCCATGGGCTGGACTGCCCTATGGGCCATGGGCTGGGCCTGGGCTGGGCCTGGGCTGGGCCTGGGCTGGGCCTGGGCTGGGCCTGGTCGGGGCCTCAACTTTAAGGAAATCACTGGGCTCTGGGTGGCCTGGGCCTGACAATTTTGAAGTAATGCGCGCGTCGCACAAGCTCAGGTCAGAGCTCAAAAATATTTTAACCAGCAGTTCACCTACACAGCAACACGCTGTTGCTGTGGCTGTGCTTTTTTTTTGTTTGGGTTAGCATAGCTGGTTCATTGTTTCACATTTATAGTATACAAGTAAATATGCTAGGATAATTATTGCAAATTTTTGTGAAAATAATGGTATGCTTAATCTGAACGGGCCGGACCGAGCCTGGGCCTCGATATTATTCATTTGACCGGGCCTGGTCCGGGCCTGGTCCGGGCCTGGGCTTGGTGTTCATGGGCCTGGGCTGGGCCGGGCTGGGGGTTGGTGGGCCCGTGACGAAACACTGCTACGGATATACCGGTGACCACAGGCGGGGTTCCCTATTCAAATGGTAGGGCCACTGCTCCACCAACGATGTATTTTGCCCACCAACTTGTGTTTACTGTCGGATTTGAAGGTTTACTAGAGTTAAAATTGCTATTTTTTTTACCTCATTCGGAAGCGAAACAAACAACCAATATCACATTTTGCTTCACCAACATTTTTTTTTTGGGGGGGGGGGAAGTTATACCCATGCCGGACAGGCGGTGACTGGTATAGATCTGTAGTTATAGCCATTGCCGGACAGGCGGTGACTGGTATAGATCTGTAGTTATACCCATAGCCGGACAGGCGGTGACTGGTATAGATCTGTAGTCATACCCATGCGGACAGGCGGTGACTGGTATAGATCTGTAGTTATACCCATGCCGGACGGCGGTGACTGGGTATAGATCTGTAGTTATACCCATGCCGGACAGGCGGTGACTGTATAGATCTGTAGTTATACCCATGCCGGACAGGCGGTGACTGGTATAGATCTGTAGTTATACCCATGCCGGACAGGCGGTGACTGGTATAGATCTTGTAGTTATACCCATGCCGGACAGGCGGTGACTGGTATAGATCTGTAGTTATACCATGCCGGACAGGCGGTGACTGGTATAGATCTGTAGTTATACCCATGCCGGACAGGCGGTGGCTGGTATAGATCTGTAGTTATACCCATGCCGGACAGGCGGTGACTGGTATAGATCTGTAGTTATACCCATGCCGGACAGGCGGTGACTGGTATAGATTCTGTAGCTTCTGAACCCTACTTTAGCCAAGCTAAGTAGCTGTTGGATAGCTCTGTTGTTTTGTGTATTTTTTGAGCAACCACATTATATTTAGATATAAGGATTAGATATTTAGTTTTGTGGATCGTTTAAGTATTATTTTTAAGCATTCATAGTTAGCTGTTACCTCTTACTTGCTTTTTAAAGGACTTTTCATTCTAGCTTGTGTGCGCCAAAATTGTCTTAGTCTTATTTTTGTGTTATTAGTTGCAGGGTTGGATAAGTAGATATTTTAGAAAATTAGGGATAATTAAGGTGTATTTAGTATTCAGTTTATTTAAGGATTAGATATTTAGTCTAGTATTAGGTGCACTCATAGCTGATTTTGTGTTACTAGCTTTACCTAGATCTAGTTAAGGTTTAGAAGAAGAAAAAACAAACAAAAAAACAACAAAAAAAGTTAAGTTAAGTTAGTAAAGTATTGAAAAGTGCATAGTACCTAAGTTATATACCTAAGTTACTAGTGTATTCAAATGAGCATGACTAGGATGCAGGCGAAGGTAGCAGAGCTAGAGGCCCTCCAGGCTAGAGTAGCGGAGCTTGAGGCGCAGTTAAGTAAGTGTAGGTGTAGAGATGAGCCGCAAGAGGGTGTAGCTCCTGACCAAGGAACGTATGCGCAGATTGTGGTTAGGGGGTCAGAAAAGGAGCCTACAGGATCAGGGACCAGTGGTAGTTCTGATAGGGGCATAAGAGAGGAGGATAAGGCAAAGGTGGATAGTGCGGCTGGGGTTTGGAAGTGTGTTGGAGGGTCACGTTTCTGGAGACCCAACATTGTGGAAAGTAATGCTAGGGCCACAGACAGTAAGGATGAGGAGGGGTGCTGGGTAATGGAGGGTGGTAGCAGAATCTGGAGGAGGAAGAGGGAAGGGGATCAGGAGGGATGGACAAAAGTTCAGGGTAGAGTCAGGCAGTACAGCCCCAGGGAACATCAGCAGGTTACACTAGCAAATAGGTTCAGTGCGTTAGAGTCAGCAGCTGAAAGTGACAAGGAGTACAGATTCAGCATTTAGTGGTTGGGGACTCAAGGGTAAGGCCCTTAAGGCGAACATTCTGTGGGAAGAGGGACAAATGTATAGTTAAACCGGGGGCAAAAGTAGTTGATATGGGCCCTGTCATTGAGGCAGAACTGGGTAGGAGTAGCCCGGAGACAGTTATAATACAGGTGGGGGTGAACAACATAGGACCTAGGCAGAGTGTGAGAATAGTAGCGGAGTACCGGAGCCTGCTGCAGAGGTTGAAGGAGTCCAGGAAACCAGTCATTGTGACTGGCATCCTCCCTCGCTGTGGAGCCAGTGAGGAGTGGTACTCGAGAGCTCTGTCTGTGAACAGCTCAGTTCAGAACTTATGTTCAGCTATGGGGCTTAGTTATGTAGACTTATGGGATCAGTTCTATGAGTGGCATAGGTACTATATGAAGGATGGGCTTCACTTATCGGATGAGGGGGCAAGGGCTTTGGGAGATGCCTACAGAAGTGTCATTCAGGGAAACTAGGTAGGAGGGGGGGTTCAGGGACGCTAGTACTAGGGCATCAAGAAGTAAGCATTGGTACAAGTTCATGTCAGAATAGGACAGTAGATCATAATTCCCTCAGAATTAGTAGAGTCAGCTCAAAGTATAAGATCACATGTGTGTTGCTGAATGCCCAAAGTATTAGGTCTAAATTTGATGAGTTTGAGTGTTATGTTGCCCTTGAAAAGCCTGATATCATTTGTGTAACCGAGACATGGGTTAGTGAGGGGTATAATAGGGATAGGCTACAGGATTTCGAGTTACAAGGGTATAACATGTTCTCATACTGCAGAGAATCACGGCAGGGAGGCGGAGTGTTTGTATATGTAAATAGCTTGTACTGCACTACTAGAGTTGATGATTCTAGTAAAGTAAAAGAAGTAGAATCAATCTGGCTTGACATTAAAATTGGTACAGGAAACAGAGGAAGGTTGAGGATAGGTGCATTTTACAGACCAGGGAATCTTCCAAGGAACTCCCAAGCTGAAACAGACCAAGATATTTGTGAGGAAATACGTAGGAACTTTCGGGCTCAGTGTCTTATTATGGGAGATTTTAACTTAAGAGGATACGAAAGTATAGCAGAGGAAACACATGAGTGTAGGTTGTATAGGCAAATCTTTGAAGAGGAGCTTTTCATGCATCAGTTTGTAACAGAGCCAACCAGACATTGCTCCATTCTAGACCTTGTATTCTCAGACAACAGTGATCTAGTTAGTGACATAAGTATTTGTGCAGGTCTAGGAACCAGTGATCACAATATGGTTAAATTCAATATCTCATCAGAAATGAGGCCCAAAGATAACCTTATTATGGTTCCAAACTTCAGCCGGGCTGATTTTGATGGTATTAGAAATGACCTCGCACAGATAAAATGGAACGTTGAGTTGGCAGGTTTAGATGCATGTGAGGCCTGGAATGTTTTCAAAGCTAGATTAAGCCAAATTCAAAATCGGCATATACCCCTCAGGCACAAACGTAACAGAACCAAGGGCAATCCAGTTTGGCTTACCCCAGAAGTAAGGAGTGCTATACAAGCTAAAAGAAGTGCATTTGGCATTTTGAAGGGATCTTCACTAGATATAAATCAGAAGGCCTACCAGAATGCAAGAAATTCAGTTAAGAAAAAGGTCAGAGCAGCTAAAAGGGCAAAGGAACTTGATTTAGCTAGACATTGTAATGCAGATAGTAAGAAGTTCTTCAGTTTTTATAAGTTAAGTACAGTTTCCAAAAATATAGGTCCATTTAAGGTAGATGATGTGTTAGTTAGCAAGGACAGTGAAATGGTTGAAGTGCTTAATGATCAGTTTCAATCTGTCTTTACTATCGAGGACCAGAGTAGTATTGCAGCACTTCAGCCTGAGCTAGAGACAGAGGAGACTATAGGAGAGCTAGGTGGCATAAGTAGTGAACTTGTTCTAGAATATCTAAAGAAAGTAAGGCCTAACAAGGCAGAAGGACCTGATGAAATCCATGCTAGACTTTTAAGAGAATCTGAAAGGGAGTTGTCGGTTCCATTAGCCATAATATTTTCTAAATCACTTGCAGATAGTAAAATTCCACTTGATTGGAAAAGAGCAAATGTTGTTCCTATTCATAAAAAGGGAGATAGAAGTAAAGAGGAAAACTATAGACCAGTTAGTCTGACCTCATTAGTCTGCAAGGTGCTTGAATCAATCATCAAAGATAAGATTGTTGAATTCTTGGAGCAAAATGAACTCATCAAAGATACACAGCATGGCTTTAGGAAGGGCCGTTCTTGTTTAACTAATCTTCTGGAGTTTTTGGATGTTGCAACAGATAGCGTTGATCAGGGTAAACAGCTAGATGTAGCTTTTCTTGATTTCAGTAAAGCATTTGACAAAGTCCCCCATACAAGACTGGGGTTGCAACTTAAAATTCATGGGATCAGGGGCAAGATTCTGGATTGGATAGAAACGTGGCTTTCAGGACGCCAGCAAAGGGTTATATTGAATGGGTGCCAATCACAATGGAAGGAGGTTCTCAGTGGGGTTCCACAGGGCTCAGTCCTGGGCCCATTGCTTTTTATAATATTTGTGAATGCAATTGAGAACAGTATAGACAGCAAAGTCTTGAAATTTGCAGACGATCTAAAAGTTGTCAGGATTATTAGAGGAAAACATGATCAGGATGTTTTTCAATCAGATCTGAACAAGCTAGTTGAGTGGTCTGAAGCATGGCAGATGAAATTCAATTTGAGTAAATGTAAGATTATGCACGCTGGACGGGTTAGCAGTAAACATAGGTATGAAATGGGTGGGCAGAAAATGGAGCAGATTGAAAAGGAAAGAGATTTAGGTGTCGTGGTAAACAATAGACTATCAGCGTCAGACCAGGTTGTAGAAGCTAGGAAAAAGGCACTTAGAATGCTAGGGGCCATTAACAGAAATGTTTCCTACAAGAGTGAAAAGGTAATAACAAAACTGTATTGTGCATACGTTAGACCACATTTGGAGTATTGTGTACAAGCCTGGTCTCCAACATATGAGAAAGATTGCTGGTTGTTAGAAAGAGTTAAAAAAAGGGCAACAAAAATGATTAATTGTCTTGGTAGTTTACCTTATGAAGATAGATTAAGGAAATTGGGTATGTTTTCACTTAGATATAGAAGGCTAAGAGGAGATCTAATTGAAGTCTTCAAATTTGTAAATAGTCAGCATTCTGGATATTTAAAGGGTATGTTTGAGTTCAATAGGGAAAATCGAGGTAGAGGTCATCAGCATAAACTCATTATGAAACAAAGTAGGACTAGGCTACGACAGTCATTTTTCAGTAGAAGGGTTGTAGGACATTGGAATATGCTACCAGGGGATGTCGCTGATGCAGTGACACTTGCTTCCTTCAAAATTAGATTAGATAAATACTTTACAGAGAAGGGATTAGTTCATAAATACTCGTGGGATTAGCCTTCTTTTATGCAGGTAGAGTAAGGTGATTTGAAGGGGCGAGACTGGTGGAGGGGGGGGGGGGGGTGCAACCTCGGATGGGCCCAAGAGGCTCTTTGTTGCACTTTTCTTTTATGTCTTTTATGTCTTTATGTCTATACCCATGCCGGACAGGCGGTGACTGGTATATATCTGTAGTTATACCCATGCCGGACAGGCGGTGACTGGTATAGATCTGTAGTTATACCCATGCCGGACAGGCGGTGGCTGGTATAGATCTGTAGTTATACCCATGCCGGACAGGCGGTGACGGCGGTGACTGGTATAGATCTGTAGTTATACCCATGCCGGACAGGCGGTGGCTGGTATAGATCTGTAGTTATAGCCATGCCGGACAGGCGGTGACTGGTATATATCTGTAGTTATAGCCATGCCGGACAGGCGGTGGCGGTGACTGACTGGTATAGATCTGTAGGTATACCCATGCCGGACAGGCGGTGGCGGTGACTGACTGGTATAGCGGTGAATGGCGGCGGTGACTGGTATAGATCTGTAGTTATTGCCATGCCGGACAGGCGGTGGCGGTGACTGACTGGTATAGCGGTGAATGGCGGCGGTGACCGGTATAGATCTGTAGTTATAGCCATGCCGGACAGGCGGTGGCGGTGACTGACTGGTATAGCGGTGAATGGCGGCGGTGACCGGTATAGATCTGTAGTTATACCCATGCCGGACAGGCGGTGGCGGTGACTGACTGGTATAGCGGTGAATGGCGGCGGTGACTGGTATAGATCTGTAGTTATAGCCATGCCGGACAGGCGGTGGCGGTGACTGACTGGTATAGCGGTGAATGGCGGCGGTGACCGGTATAGATCTGTAGTTATACCCATGCCGGACAGACGGTGGCGGTGACTGACTGGTATAGCGGTGAATGGCGGCGGTGACTGGTATAGATCTGTAGTTATAGCCATGCCGGACAGGCGGTGGCGGTGACTGACTGGTATAGCGGTGAATGGCGGCGGTGACCGGTATAGATCTGTAGTTATACCCATGCCGGACAGACGGTGGCGGTGACTGGCTGGTATAGCGGTGAATGGCGGCGGTGACTGGTATAGATCTGTAGTTAAGTAGGCTTCACACCGGATGCGGACTCCGCGACCGCACGCGGACTCCGCGCCCCCACGCGTAAACGACCCGACGCATGCGTTCGCGCACGGAGATGGACTTTGGCAGCTGCCCGCAAGCCATATGGTAGCTTTCAACCTAGTGATATGTGACGCGCAAGCGACATAAACAACTTATGTTCGCCGACGCATAATTAGTGTATTGCCGAGGTAAATAAATGTCGTGCCTGCTGACAGATACTTGATTTGAAGAAAAAACGTGCAGACAAAACACTTCTTTTCATTAACAATAAATTAATTACAGACAATTAGTTATGGCTGAGCATGACCTTCTCATGTTGGCATTACTATCGTCAAGACGACGTCGAGCTCAATCTGGCTCTAGAAGCACTTGGGTTAGAGAACCACTGCTGAGGAGACAAGACTATGGAGAGTACCAGGCCATGACAGAAGCAGAACGCCAGAACCCACAAGCTTTCTACGCAGCTTATCGGATGATGCCAGAAAGGTTTGATGAGCTCATGGTGCAGCTGACGCCAAGACTGGAGCGGCAAAACACCAACTACAGGCTGTCAATAGGCTACAGGCTGTCAACACAAATTATTGTGGGTAAAAGCAAAGTTGAGCATTTCCATCATTAAGCTATCTTCTCAATACTCATTTCAGTGACACATCATTTCGCTATTCCAAAGATGGTATGTGAAAGGTGTGTTGACAAGTTTTTGTCGCTGCTCATGGCAGCCAAACAGGAGTTCTTTTGGAATTATGTTTGGTGTAACCACCAATCGAAAACTTGACATCCTCTGGAGGTTACTGTGTCGCAGGAGAGATGGCAGTGTGTGGCAAGAACAAGCAAAGATTCATTTATTTTCCAGGAGCGATTGATGGCAAACACGTTGTGGTGCAGTGCCCATCGAAGTCTGGCTCGGCCTACTACAACTATAAGGGCACGTTCAGCACGGTCCTGATGGCGGTGACTGATGCCAACTACATGTTCACCTACGTCAGTGTAGGTTCCTATGGTAGGGAGCACGACGCCAGCGTGTTCTCCCAGTCATCGTTCGGCCAACGCCTGGCTGATGGAACACTGAACCTCCCTGATGACGCACCTGATGGCCTCCCGTATGTGTTTGTTGCTGACGAAGCCTTCCCTCTGACGCCCAAAATCCTGAGACCGTATCCGGGACGGCGGATGACCACAGATGTCGAGAAGAAGCGCATTTTCAATTACCGGCTCAGCCGCGCGCGCCGTGTAGTTGAAAATACTTTTGGCATCCTCGTGTCCAAGTGGCGTATTTTTCGCCAGCCCATTGTCGCCAAAGTGGAGACTGTGGATGCCATTGTCAAGTGTGCATGCGTACTGCACAACTTCCTCAGGAGGCGCGATGGCACGTCAAACGACCGCCGCTACATCGGACCTGGTGACGTCGACAGCGAGGACGCAGAGTGGTCTCTCCGGCAAGGCGCCTGGCGCCAGCAGTGTCATGATGGCTGCCTCCAGGAGGCTGGACGCATGGGCTCCAACAGCCACTCGGTCCTAGCTGGCAGCATCAGAGACCGCTTCGCTGACGTGTTTACGTCACCCGAAGGCCAGGTTCCCTGGCAGGAAGCTGTGGTCCGCAGAGGTACCCGCTAAGCCCCGAAACTGCGCTATCGGCTGACACCACGATCGAGACTGACGATATGTGCCGTGGTGGTCGCTCTCACCGCTATGGCGGCCGTGCCGATAGAGATGATGCTTCACACTCATGGCAGGCGAGTGCTCCTTCAGGTGACTCGGGCTGCGTGAGACGGCGTTACCCGCGCAAAGCATAATTAGTCTGTATGCATCTTCACGGAGGATTTATGTGTATTACCTACGGTTGTATTTGCTATGCCCGTGAGACGTAAAGCACTTATTATTATTGTATTTGCCTATAGGCATGCCCGTAGCTCAGTCATCCTCCATATTCAAATGTAAATAAAGAACATCTTCACGACTGATTGTATTGTATAATGATACGGATTCTAGGATACGAATACGGAGCGCGGCGGTGGTTCAATGACTTCGAATGATATACATCGCCTGCACCGACGACTGTGACCATTTTTGTCGGGTGATGGACCAACCAGTCACTGCCCAGGGAACTCCGCCTCTTTCAGCAGCTGGAGCATTTGAATTTCCACGCCCAAGCGCGTTTCCCTATCCAGGCGACGCAGTCCCTCCGCGATCCCCCGACAAAAATGGTCACAGTCGTCTTCCTGTTTCGGAAGCTTTGATTCCCGGAAACAAGTCAGCACACTATCTTCAAACTGTGACAGCTGGTCAGATGGCAGTGACACACGCCTACGCTTGCCCCCCCCCCCCCCCCCCCCCCTTGCCTGCCCCGCGCTGCTAGCGGAGCAGCCGGACGTCACGGGCGATGGCGGCTCCATCACACTGGGCGATCGGGCCTCCTCCACCGTCTGGTAGATGTTTGCCTCCAACGGCGCTATCAGCGGTGCCGATGCCAGGACGACGCCGCTGGAACAAACACATACTCTTGAAATAACGCAAATCGGGACCTTGTTTGGTCAAACATGGCTCCAGCAGCTTGTCAACGAAAATATTGATTTGTGATCTTGCAGACCACCCACACTTCCCTGCTCGACATACTAGGAACTTCCTTGAATATACGGGATCTTGAACAATGTATTGGGATTGAGACACTTATCTGGTGGCAAAATTTAAATGATGAGTCAACTGGATATTTGTCTTCGTGATAAATGCTCACATTGGTCCAGAAGCAGGTAACCAAAACTGGGTTTCGCTCTCCGTTTCGGCGCTGTCTTCAGCAGAGCTTCTGTTCGAGCCAGTAGCAGACGCCTCGGACTGGTCCGCGGTTTCTTGGCTGCAGGCGTCGTTCTCGTTGCCAATTGAGAAGCTGTCACCACCGCTGGAAAAGTAGCAAAAAGTTAGCGATTCTTTACTCGGTAGAATGCATTGCAAATTGGATAGTATGTGACGTTATGATTTCCATTATTGAGCTGGAATGGAAATTTTGGTTGAAAAAAACACCAATGTCCAAAATACAGGTACAGCGAGGGGGCAGGAGACACTGTTTCATCGTCCCTGATCCTAATCTGATTCAGCAAAAGCAAAACGCCACGTCTGAGCCTGTATTCCTCTCGAAACCACGAACAGCAAGCACGTCAGCTGAGCAAGACGAGTGCTGCCATTTATACGTCACGGCAACCAACACCGCTCCTCACCAACGCCACGAGGCACAACCACCACGCAGACCAACGAGGTGACAGCACTCATCATAACAGACATTCCCCCATTTGTCCCGAGCCCCCCCCCCCCCTCCGCCGCCTCCACCGCCCCCGCCTCCTCCTCCGCCGCCGCCGCCGCCGCCGCCGCCGCCGCCGCCGCCGCCGCCTCCTCCTCCGCTGCCGCCTCCGCCGCCTCCTCCCCCTCCCCTCCCCCTCCCCCTCCCCCTCCCCCTCCCCCTCCCCCTCCCCCTCCCCCTCCCCCTCCCCCTCCCCCTCCCCTCCCCCAGGGCCCCTCGCGACCAATGCAAATGCTTGGACTCAACTATCTGGGCTGACCAGAGGGACTCAAAAGCAGCAGACCAAAATAGTTTATGGCCAGGTCTGACCCTCCCCCTCCCCATGCAAATGGTCTGGCCGCGCCCCTGCCAAAGCATGAATAATTGTTTTATGTTTTCCCAGCTCCACATTGGTAGAGAAAAGTACTACCAATGCCCCCCCCCCCCCTCACTCTCCTTGAATTCGCCAAAAGGTACAACCACCACAAACCTTCTGTGTGGTATGCAGTTGTTGAGGAAGTTGTCCAGCACAGGGTAGAGGGCCCACTTTCTTGCGGCAGCAGCAATAGCAGCAGCAGCAGCAGAAGCAGCAGCATCTGCAGCCTCCCTGCCGCTACCACTTGGTGGCTTTTTGGGTAGCTTTGCCAGGACCTCCCTCCGCAGGCGCATGTAGTGGTCGCGCTGATTGCGCCACACTACAGCAAGTGTCTTGCCTGTAACACATCGCTGGTTAGCTGCTGATATTGGGTCTATATTTTGATTACACACTATTGTAACCATTTAGTCTATGTAACTGCACTTGACTGGTGGTGTTCGTCCAGTACACAAAGAAGTTTGCCTGATAAATTGAGTTTAATTAAAGTACTGAAGTTCTTTTGGCAAGCTGCAGCTTGAAGTAGGGATGTTATGATGCAAAGATCTTTACTTACATACCTACCTAACAAGCTCAACATAGCTAACAAACCTAAACATTTGGCAAAGTGGCTGTTCACATACCTGTCATTGAAGGGTCCCACTTTTGGGCAATTTGCTCCCATGAGTTTGTTCTTTTCCCAATATCCTTATACGAGTGGTGCTTGCTATCATACAGCCATGGATAATTTTGCACCAAGTAGGCCAGGGTCTCCAGCTTTGCTTGTGATACCGGCATCTGAAAGCACAGTAATAATGTGACAAATCATGGCAACAGCATATATACATACATAGTGCAGTGTGCAGACATTAAATTCCATTATTGATTGGTATCATAATTATTGAGAGACGTTTTATGCATACCTAAACGCTTTGCAGACATTAATTGCAATTTCAACCACAGAAGAAAACATTGCATTCATCCAATTGGCCAAACAAGCCCAAAACCATACAGTAAAAATTTGCCAGCATTTATTTGTTTTTTAATTGATATATAATATCTTCCTCTATGATGATGATTGGCATTTAAGGGCGCTCCGACAATGAAGGTCACATAGCGCCAAACTGCTTCCTCTAGGAACTTCATGTGACGCAAGACCACATCTTGACTGCTTTACACCAGCTGTAAGCCGGGCATGACAAAATATTTCCAAGATTTTTAATGAGCACAACTTTGAGCTATCATGTTAGTTTCAGAGGTTAGAAATATTGGTAACATGGAACAATTTCAAGACAAAAGAACATGGAGCATGATATAAAAATGAAGAAACAACTGGTTCATCATTGTAGGGCAGGGACATAGCCAAGAAGAAAGCCTGCCACAATCTGTGATCTCTGCAGGATCATAGGTGTAGGAACAGGGGGGGGGGGCAGCCGCCCTCCAACATTTTGGATTTTAACATTACACCTATGGGCGTTGCATGGAAAGAACCGACTTCAGAATGCCTCCGCCCCCCCCCCCCCCCCAACTTGAACATAGTTCCTGCGCCTCTGTGCAGGATCAACCAACGTGTCAATAGAAAGAGTTGGTATGTTATTGGGCAACTTGAGGTAATTACTCTGTTCTTGCAATCAACAGTCGTGATGTGTTTATAAGTACTAATAATCTTATGATCTCTCAAGATGTCAACACGAAACAGATAAAGCTGACCAAAAGCTTACTATTCTAATCTTGGCCAGTTTAGGCAATTGTCCAAGATCCAGGTATAACATAAAATACTGGTCCTGTCAGCTTTACATACCTACCTTGCTTGGTTGAAGAAATTATTTGCAGAATAATAAATAATCCACCCAGGAGCGCACTGAATTGGAAGCAACTAACAACAATTTGCATCACAACCAGACAAACACTGCGCTCCTTTATTGTCGCGCCGCGCCACTTTGCCTCAAAAACGCATAGGGACGCGTAAAACATGGTCAATGTCGAAGTTTTCCAAAACGCGTGCGTACGCGTTTCCAGTACGCGTACGGACGCGGACAGGGCGCGGAAATACCCCTTCACACCGAAAACGCATGCGTCACGCGTGCGTACGCGGAGTCCGCATGCGTAACGCGTGCGGTCGCGGAGTCCGCATCCGGTGTGAAGCCTACTTCATACCCATGCCGGACAGGCGGTGACTGGTATAGATCTGTAGTTATACCCATGCCGGATAGGCGGTGACTGGTATAGATCTGTAGTTATAGCCATGCCGGACAGGCGGTGACTGGTATAGATCTGTAGTTATAGCCATGCCGGACAGGCGGTGACTGGTATAGATCTGTAGTTATACCCATGCCGGACAGGCGGTGACTGGTATAGATCTGTAGTTATACCCATGCCGGACAGGCGGTGACTGGTATAGATCTGTAGTTATAGCCATGCCGGACAGGCGGTGACTGGTATAGATCTGTAGTTATACCCATGCCGGACAGGCGGTGACTGGTATAGATCTGTAGTTATAGCCATGCCGGACAGGCGGTGACTGGTATAGATCTGTAGTTATAGCCATGCCGGACAGACGGTGGCGGTGACTGACTGGTATAGCGGTGAATGGCGGCGGTGACCGGTATAGATCTGTAGTTATACCCATGCCGGACAGACGGTGGCGGTGACTGACTGGTATAGCGGTGAATGGCGGCGGTGACTGGTATAGATCTGTAGTTATAGCCATGCCGGACAGGCGGTGGCGGTGACTGACTGGTATAGCGGTGAATGGCGGCGGTGACCGGTATAGATCTGTAGTTATACCCATGCCGGACAGACGGTGGCGGTGACTGACTGGTATAGCGGTGAATGGCGGCGGTGACCGGTATAGATCTGGGGAACAGTTTGAGTTCTAACCAGGCGTGAAGATTAACTTTTCTTTATAACATGCTGTTCAAAGCATGTTGTTCAAAACATGTTGTTCAAAACATGTTGTTCAAAACATGTTGTTCAAAACATGCTGTCACAATACTTAGCATGGCTTTGCTAAGCTGAGGCTGATCATAGGTGTTAAAATCAGCGCCGGGCGTATAAGATCAGTCAATCGCGGGACCGGCAGTATTAGAGCCAGTCTCAGCAGTGTTGAGGTCATTTCCGGTACTATTGGGCTCAGACCCGGTGATGTTAGAGTCAGCGTTGATGTCAGTGTTGGGATCATTGTTGGAGTCGGTGTTGGAGTCTGTGTTGGGAACAGTGCTGGGAGCAGTCCAGGGAGGCGATGAAGCCATTCCCGGCTACCCAGCCTCACCATATCCCTCTGCCGTTCCACTGTGTCACCTGACCGCCGGATCCCGTCGCGTCGCCTGACTGACCGCCTCAGCACCTCCGCCTGATTCTCAGCTCTCCGCCGGTGCTGATTCTCAGCTCTCCACCGGTGCTGATTCTCAGCTCTCCGCCGGTGCTGATTCTCAGCTCTCCACCGGTGCTGATTCTCAGCTCTCCACCGGTGCTGATTCTCAGCTCTCCACCGGTGCTGATTCTCAGCTCTCCACCGGCGCTGATTCTCAGCTCTGCACTGACGCCGAGACCAGCGTGGCTTATCATTCTCCTATCCTGCGACACCGGCGCCGCACTCCGGCGCTGCAACGCTTATCTCGACACGAACGCACCGAAGATAAGCGTCATTTGGGTAAATTTCGGACCTGCGCTTTTTATGTGGGTCAGAGACTGATCGTGCCGAGCGATAGCCGACTGAAGGTCTCCAGACAGGAATAATCCGGCGGCAGTGTTATCGCCCTGCATCCGGCTGAGGTATGTCCGTCTAGCGGTGCCGAACTGACTCCGATGTGACCGACCGACTCTCGGCTGTTGCTGGGATGGAGGGGAACGAACCGCTGCGGCGGCGGTGTAGGTACAGCGACAGCGTAGAGTTAGCATCCTATGACAGCGCAGAGTTAGCATCCTATGCTGATGCGGATCCCCTGCCGCCGCCGCCGCCGCTGCTACCCGGCTGACGGAGGGTCGGAGATGCCGATCATGAGTGGTGGATCATGGGAGCGATCTCCTGCGTCAGAGATGACCATCAGAAGCGTCATGGTCCGATGGCCGTGCGGTGCCGTGGCTTCCCTGGAGGACTATCTCGTCTCCCCCGTTGGCGTCAGCGACACAGCGGTATAGCGGCGACGCCGATGCGTCCGTGATACCGCTGGCGCCTCGGTTGGTCACAGTCGCTGGGCGCGTGACCCGGACGGGATGCATGACCGAACGTGCAAGCACCGCTGCGCCACGGGCTTGGCAATCGCATCACTAGTTACGTTTGATAACCCCGTGTGCTACTGGTTGGTTTGGTAGTGTGATAGCTCCGATTGACCAGTGAGTTGGCTTGAGTTAAGCACTTCACTGAACACTGAGCAGCGAAGTGCTGGCCTCGGAGAGCCGGCCGTCTCTTTGAGGAGCCAACTCAGCTTGGAGCGTCTCTATGAGGCGCACCTGAAGTCTGGAGCGGCTCTGCGCGTGGGGGTGGCTAGCGAAGAGCCTCGTCACTGTGGGCCGTACTCCGTCGCCACACCCTGCCTCCGCATTCCACTCAGCCGGGCCGCTCAATACGCGATAGAAGCCTGCTGAATGAGCACGGCAGACAAATTATAGCCGGCGCCCGCGCCGCGCCGGCCCACCTTCACTCTCAGGCACCGGTATAAATTACCGGCCTTTTTCGCGTGCGGCCCATCAACCGACGCAATCAATCTGGGCATCTGCCTGCAATATCCTTTCAAAGGCGGCCACTTAAATATAATGATCATTCATTTGTTTACATAGCCGAGAGCAGCGGGGCTCGCCACTCTCGCCATTCCGATTGTTTTTCGCGTCTCGGCCGGGCCGATAGACGGATGGCGGGCGATCAGCGGCTGGCCATTACGGCGCTCATCGGACGGAGGTTCGGCCGGCTCGGCGCTCCATCACCGCCGGCCGCCGTGCTCGGCCGCGTCAGCTGCACGTGCAGCCGCTCGTGCAGGCCCGCTCAGGCCGGCGCGGCGCCGCAGAGCGCCGTTCATGCTACAGCTCGTTAGGTGTTCTCTGGACCGTCTCTCCGCCTCTCCCGGCACTACGCCGCCGGCTAACCAGATTCATTAGCCGGCTATTCTGATTGAGGGGTTAAATGATGGCAGCGTGTACGAGTTTTCCGCACTAAATAAGACATCAAGTGTAACCATACGGCTTTACGGCTGGCCGGGCGGCTGGCCGGCGGCGGCCGCGGGCTGGCCACCTGCCATTTACCGCTCCACGGCGCACCGCTCGGCCGCGCGATTATCGCGCCGCGCCGCGCCGTTTACAAACCAGTAATCGGCCGGCCGGCGCGAGCCGTGGCCGACGCCGTTCCGATCACGCCTGGACGGCAAGAACGGTCGACCTGTGACCCGGCTGCGGTGGTAAATTGACGCCTGCAGCCGGCGCCAGGCGTCAGCGACGCACGCGCTCGTACCTCGGTTGCGTGTGAGGGGTGTCAGTCGGCGGTGTCGAGCGCCCGGCAGGGTCAGGTCAGGTCAGTCAGGTTAAAGTCAACTCACATGGGTCGCGGGGCCCCTCAGCGGCAGAAGCAAGAGCACAATGATGCTTTATATTTTTATTAGACGATTTTAAGAACGCTCACGATACTTACAGACAGTTTGAGTAACAAAAAATACCAAAATAGAAGGTTTAGGTTTTCTGAACCGCAGAGGCTGCCGTGCAACTTTCTCAAACAAGCAAGCATGGAATCAAACTATTTTATTACTTGGAAAATTATTAATTGCAGAGTTTAAGGTGTTAAAAATAAAAACTAAGATTTAGATCTAATTTAGTTTTAGGTGTAGTTTACAAGCTGCGCTTAAAATTTATCTTCACAAAATATACACCACTATTGTGCAACATTCTTCTTCTAATTGAGGTAACCACGTGACTATAAGACTGCATGCAATTTTGATGTTAACAACTTACTTGTATCTAAATGATATTCACCATTTAGTTGATTTCATCAAGGAAAATTACATCCCATATGCTTGACACTTAGCGTTCGGCACTTTGTTTCGGTCATCTACATATATTATGAGTTGCAGAAGGCTTCAAAACAATGCACGCTGGGTTCACTATGCAGGCTTCCTAATGAAGGTCTCTAAAATAGGATATAAGCAACGTAAACCAGAGATCATTTTTGCATTACTCACGTGGTACGTACCTATTTCGTTATTGAAGATAAACAGCGAAAGAAAGTGAAACGATTACTGTAACATTTTATTTTGCGGGCATGTATGGAACGACATCGCCATACATTGATATAGCTGATATAATGTGATGAATGGTTTGCAATTCGATAACTAGTTACGCAACACGCACTGTTCCAACCCGTAACACTATTATTTCCCGATAGCTCCTTATGTCACACAAATGTTTAGCACGAACATAGACAACGGTTATATTTTCATGTGCCCGAATAATCAAAGGTACAAATAAAAACATAGCAACGGTAGAACATGAAGTGCATTGCATTTGCGAATACAACTGACCATACTTTTCCAAATTGTAAGCATTGGTGAATCGAACTGCTCCCTCCGACCCCTGGCCCGAACTTCCGTTCCAAGACTTCTTGTGCTGACTTGTAAGGTTTTGACTCATTTATCATTAGTTAATAGTAAAAGTTTATAATTGTTACCCTACAAGTCCATCCGGTAAATTATGAGTAACCTCTACCACAATCATTGCAGGTATTGTGCGAATCCCTAATACATCACAGGTCTCACGCATATTTTGAAGGATTAACAAAGCAGGACATGGCAGCGGTCTTTTACAAGGTACGGGCGGTTCGTTGGATGACTTAATGCTATCACCGCATGCGCGGGGATTTGGCGAGCAGTCGTGATTCAGGATATCCAGGAGTCACGCCTTGCTCGCGGCGCCGTCACTTTATGGAGAGAGGTGACCTTGTTCATTAACAACGGTTTTTCACATTACATCGGTGACAAATAATATGCACGTTAGTGAGTTGTAACCGTTTTGAAATGCAAGTCTACGTAATTTGTCAGCATCCTGTGCATTTTTTTTACCGGCCTCTGAGCCTGTTGGGGGACAGGGGGGGGGGGGGCACTGATACGGTCACAGTAAAACCATCTCTGAAGTAAAGGCAAATATGCGCGCCAGTTCGGCCGGCGATGTTTTGGACACATGGGCTGGCGACATGGTTTTGCCTGTTTTATTTGTATTTTATGCCATGAAGAACAGCACACATGAGGTACTCATCTATCAAAGGTCTATACACCTGTGGTGGTCCTCGGAAGCTTCCGATAGATGCTTGCCTCATTGTGTTGCTTAAGCATGGAGCCAAAACGGCTGTAAAGTGTGGCACGTTTTCATTGATTTTTTCCTGCTGACTGGCCAGACCCCGTCTCAGCGCCCACACCGGCGCGCCTAGCGTCCATTTTTCCTGTCGTGTGAGCGGACCTGGCGCCGACTCGGTCCTAGCACATACGAACGACAACAAAAAACTGGTCTGTGTAATGCAAGCTTCTGAGCACAGATTCTGAGCCGGCCCCGAAAACACAGATATCTCTGTCCTGAGCCGGCCCCGAGAACTCAGACATCTCTGTCGCGATGGCGACGCAGTCGTGTAAGCCGGTGTCTCTGAATATCGTACATCGTGGACGGCCGCAATCCGTGTGTAGGTGGGCATCAGGGACACGCTGGCGGAAAGAAGCCACGTAACATGAACGCTATGTGGGTTTCTTCTGTTCTTTCATGTCTAGCATAAGGCATTATGTAAAACTAGATCCAGTGAATCGATATTTTTAGAAATGCATGCTTTCATGCAATGGCGACGCGGGGCAATGCAGGATTCAAAATGTTAATGACTTTCGGTGTACACTATTATGAAAGTGAGTTGTTATTTAAAAATAATAAGACAGGTACCACATGGAAACGTAAATAGAGCGCTAAAATAGCGTGCACATTCATTTGAATTATTAAAACCAACAACATGGCGTTATCGGATGAGAATCAAGAAAAGTAAGCTGAAAATATTGGTCGTTCTCCGCAATATGTAATGTTCATTTCAAATCCAAACAATAAAACAACATATGCTTTGTATTATGCTTACCTTCAACGCACGACATCCGTGTGTTGCCAGGTCACTTTATATGCGACATCCGTGTGTTGCCAGGTCACTTTATAGGTTTCCAATAACTGACTGCAGCACATGCGCTTTTTGAATTAGTTAAAACAAATTGTAAGAAAGATTTAGGATTCAGAGTACTTTGCTTAGCAAGAGCTTAGTGTATGGACCACGACATCCATCATTTAATCACACTTTGTCTATTCGTTAGCAGAATTGTAAGATTCAAAACCAGGCGTGCCGCAAATTCTCGGCACGGTACTAGGTACCTTCCCACTGACCTCATCCAACCACAGCCTCTGCCAGCGACCAACGGTCATCCTAATCATGGGCAAATTATGTTTTTTTTTTTGCAATGCACAATACCGCAAAAGTTGCAGCTCGAACATCGGTCAAAGCGAACATCTCATCTTGCTCGGAGACTGAGTAGCGCTGGCACTTTTAACAACTAAGCACAGCCATGGTAAAAGCGGCACCGTTATGCATGAACACTAAGACATTCAGAATCGGATTCTCACTGGACTTGTCACAGGAGTAAGCTGTTTATGACTCATCGCTGGTACCTCGGCATATGTAATGCTCACCGACTAAAGGTGATACATGCTGTTTCATCGCGACACGTGGAGGTCCTGAGAGCTGACCGGCAATAAACTAACCACACTTCACTGTCAGACAAAACCACACCAGGAAAGCTGCTCAAAGCCTATACGTTGATGTGGCATTTACCAGTACATACGCAGGGCCCCATGCAGGCCCCAATCAGCCCACCCAAGCATACCACCCGCATGCCAATACACGGACAGTTCGTTACTGCATGTAAAAATAGTCACCACTTGTACTCAGTTTCTGTTGGACAATCGTCCAGTTTCCCGTGCATTAGTCATCTCGAGACGGCGGCCAGAATAAAGTCAGGGACAGACATTTTTTTTTGCCGCTAAAGCTGCAGAAATGTCCGCGATCGTTTCCGGTGGAACCTGCACACAACCGAGCGGCTTAATACGAGTGGTGACTAGTGATGGGACGTCATACAGCCGGTGATGTGACGTCAGATAGCTTGTGACGTGACATCAGACAACTGGTGATTGACATCAGACAGCTGGTGGTGTCTGGTGACGTGACCTCATACAGCTTGTGATGTGACGTCAGACAGCTGGCAACGTCTATTATGCAGCTGGAGTGTGAAAGTTAGCCTCTTTATGACAAGCCTGTCCTGTCATCTACCACATGACAGTCTGGTTCTTCATCCGCTCATGACAGTCAGGTCCGTCAAGCAGCTCTGACATATGGCTGAAGGAAGGACGATACGTCATACCCGATGTCAGACCCACACCTCTGAAAACGGATGTGCGCATTGATCTGTCATATCAGTACTGAATCCGCAGTCCTGAGACGCACCAATCAGACCCATCAGGCGCACCCAGCTGCACCTGACGTCATCCGTCATTACGTCATCAGCCGCCACTCCTCAGTGCGTGACTGACGTCAGCACAAGTCCAATGTAATCGACTCGGCATGATCGATCCGACCCGGAACCAGGTGTCAGCTGGCGGTCAATGACGGCCGATGCGGCTTGCCGGCTGTGGTGATGTTTACTGACATCTGATGACGTCTGGTGACGTCTGATGACGTCTGATAACTTCTGATGACGTCTAATGACGTCTGATGACATCTGATGACGTCTGATGGCGTCTGATGACGTCTGATAACGTCTGATGACGTCTGATGACGTCTGATGACGTCTGATGACGTATGATGACGTCTGATGACATATGATGACGTCTGATGACGTCTGATGACGTCTGATGACGTCTGATGACGTCTGATGACGTCTGATGACGTCTTATGACGTCTGATGACGTCTGATGGCATATGATGACGTCTGACGACGTCTGTTGACATCTTATGACGGTCTGATGACGTCTAATGACGTCTAATGACGTCGAATGACGTCTAATGACGTCTAATGACGTATAATGACGTCTAATGACGTCTAATGACGTCTAATGACGTCTAATGACGTCGAATGACGTCTAATGACGTATAATGACGGTCTGATGGCGTCTGATGACGTCTGATGACGTCTGATGACGTCTGATGACGTCTGATGACGGTATGATGACGTCTGATGACGTCTGATGACGTGTAATGACGTCGTATGACGTCTGATGACGTATAATGACGCCTGCTGACTGTAGTGACGTCTCCTGACGTCTGACATCCGGCTCTGGCTGCCTGCTGACGCAGCCGTCCGTCAGGGCTCAGCCCGCCGCGCAGCCGGCTGCTTTCGTAAGCCATCGGCGGCGGGTGATGGGCGATAACCACGTGATGGACGTCGCGTGCGGAACGCACATCTCCCCGCCTTTACACCCGGACAATGTCATGCAGTGGAATATTGCGTGCGGAAGGTGCGTCTGCTCTGAGCACCACCCATCCCATGCCACCTCGGAGCGATCAGCGCTCACAGTGCAGACCAACGAGCTTCTCCGCTCTTAGCACATCGTATCACCGGCTGTGAGTGGGTAAATACTCGGTCGTTTCTGGGTGATCTGACCTTTCTCCGCCCGGCTCGCCGACCAGGCGAGGGAGGGAGGGGGAGGGAGGGGGGGGGGGGGCGCTCCGTCGCCGGCCAGCGCGGCTGATTGATGTTGGAAAGTAGGCTGATGACGGCCGGCAAAGGTTGCCTCATGACTGGCAGCGGTGTGGTCTGCAGACGGGGGCGCCTTCTACAGATCACAGCAGACAGGGGGCGCCTTCTACAGATCACAGCAGACAGGGTCGCCTTCTACAGATCACAGCAGACGGGGGCACCTTCTACAGATCACAGCAGACGGGGACGCCTTCTACAGATCACAGCAGACGGGGACGCCTTCTACAAATCACAGCAGACGGGGGCGCCTTCTACAGATCACAGCAGACGGGGACGCCTTCTACAGATCACAGCAGACGGGGATGCCTTCTACAGATCACAGCAGACGGGGATGCCTTCTACAGATCACAGCAGACGGGGGGCGCCTTCTACAGATCACACAACATGGGCAGTGAGTGAGCAGCAATAGAAGATACGACAGCAATCTGTTAAATATCTAATTTAATAAATACAATAAAATGTATAAATGAAATAGTATCAGGAATAGATATGGCAGGCGTGGATATAACAAGTAGGCTCGTTACAAGCGACAATCATAGCGAGGCTAATCAAAGCTGATGATACGATACAAATGCACACATTAAATATAAAAACGCTTTGAGTTGTTTCAACATAACGTAGCCCTCACAAAGGTGTGACGCTATATACACTCAATGGCAAGTAGGTACTCAAACTTCACTCAGAGTTACATGGGTGCCGTATAACCGTGGTAGTTGTGGCGCATTTAAGCCCCAATCACCATCAGTGCTCATATTTCCCCCCATATCGCAGGATAGTGGTGTAACGTTGCGCCCGGCCTCGAGGGGGCTGAGAGACCGCCAGCGTAGCCCGTGTTGAGCAAGCATGTCCGATCGATGACTGCACCCGGTCGCGGTCGGCGGGCTCCGCCGGCGGCATCTGACTAGACGAAGGAGTGATCGGCCCGCACCCCCGCCGGGTACCCGCCGATATTGCCCCACAACCCTGCCAGGCGCAGGTATTTTATGAAAACGACTCTGGCGCCACCCTGCCCCGCGCCGCGCCCCGGTGTCAGGGCGGTCGCGGTGTTGAGTGGCGGCGGGCGCCTGGGGCCGCCCTCGCCGCCCGCGCCGCCCGCGCCGCCCGCGCCGCCCTCGCCGCCCTCGCCGCCCTCGCCGCCCTCGCCGCCCTCGCCGCTCTCGCCGCCCTCGCCGCCCTCGCCGCCCTCGCCGCCCTCGCCGCCCTCGCCGCCCTCGCCGCCCTCGCCGCCCTCGCCGCCCTCGCCGCCCTCGCCGCCCTCGCCGCCCTCGCCGCCCGCGCCGCCCTCGCCGCCCGCGCCGCCCTCGCCGCCCGCGCCGCCCTCGCCGCCCGCGCCGCCCGCGCCGCCCGCGCCGCCCGCGCCGCCCGCGCCGCCCGCGCCGCCCTCGCCGCCCTCGCCGCCCTCGCCGCCCTCGCCGCCCTCGCCGCCCTCGCCGCCCTCGCCGCCCTCGCCGCCCTCGCCGCCCACGCCGTCCGCGCCGTCCGCGCCGCCCGCGCCGCCCTCGCCGCCCGCGCTGAGGCAGTTCCGACCGGCGTTTCTTCCAGTCACCGGGTACATCAGCGCCAATAATTAAAACACCATCGCGCGCAGTCTCGTTATAAATTGAGCTATTACGGCCGGGTCGAGCATGCACGACTCCGACATTAACACGGCGTTATATCGCCAAACGCCGCCTTTTACATTAGTTATGACTGGGCTGGCGTTTGTTCGCACCGTCTCCGGGGCGGCTGCTCTCCGAGAGGAATGCGACCCAGAGGAGCTGGGTGGGCGGGAGGGGGAAAGGTTCGCAGAAAAAATAACAGAGGCGCTCATCAAAGACGTACCCAGGCATTTGGTAAGAAAAGGGTTTGATCTGGTCATGCTAAGAAAGGGCTTGGCATCATTCGGTAGCTAGTACATGTAGGTCATTCACTTCGGGTCTACAACCTTAGACAGTAGGCCTCAACGAATAATTTGAGCAAAATTGGCTAAGGCGCTCCTGCGAGAAGTGTGTGCCCCACTCACACCCACACGGGCACAATGCATCAGGTAGGTAGCCGTATGTGTGTCGCCTAGCTTCACTGTCCACAGTGTTCAGAGTGTGCAGCTCGTTTGTTGTTGCCTGGTGTAATATCGATATGGCGTTCTCCAGCACTGAGCCGAATGACTCAATTAACCACTACTCACTCACGGTCATTGTCTATTCCGTATCAGCTCTCAAAATCATAGCGAGCTGCAGCTCTCATTGCCCTCTCTCATTACCCTCTCTACCATAGGCGGCGGGAACCATACCATAGGCGGCATAGGCGGCGGAACGGGAGAGCGGGAGGGGGCACCGGGGCACCGTGCCCCCCCGCCCTTTGAATTTGCAAGGAGGGCACCCATATCAATGACGTCATGCCATGCATTTCTTGGTGGAAAAACGATACATGTTTGAAAAAACGTAGACAATCGAGGTTTGATGCAAATTGCAAATAAAAAACGTCAAAATAAGGGAACTTACATCCTGGTTAAAATGTCTATCTCGGATTGTCGATTTGTTTACCATTTTTTTTTTTGGGGGGGGGGGAATTTCCACAAATTTTTTAATTGAAGATATAAAAAACAAAACGGAACATACATTAGAGAAACAAATATGGAAGATATCCAAAGCAAATTTCATAGCAATATCTTTATTTTTGACTGACTTTCCCGTGCCGAGCCGGGAGGGGGTGGGGCGTTTACACGCCCCCCCCCATAACCTGGCATTGACTGGGGTCTCAGCAGAACACCATTGACTGGGGGGGGGGGGGGCGTTAAACGCCCCCTGATTATCTTCCTAACTAATAATCGCAGCGATACTTACAATGCGGCATTCGAAAGCTCTCAATGATTCAAATCTAAAGCATACTCACAAATGTCAACGTGAGGTCAAATGTCAGGTCACGGTCAGGTCAAATGTCAAAATCGACGAATTCGAGTTTATGGGCCACGCTTTCCATCCAAAGCATTCGATTACGACCATGATCACCCAAAGTGCTTCCGAAGGTATGATACGCGTCCTGCATGAGATAACGCGAGATTGTTGTCCAAGGTCAAGGTCAAGGTCATGTCACAAAAGGTCACTATGCGCAAAATATCTACGAAAGTCATGCAACACGTGTTTTATGGGTTATTTTCCACGTCAAATTTGATAGTGATAGTTATTTTACGACCTGACTTCATTTACGTGAAGTTAATGTCAAGTTCAGGTCAAGTGCAGGTCAATGAAGGTCAAAAACTTAAATTAATAAATATTAATAGAAAAGGCATGTTTCTGGACCAGTTTTGTCTCAGAAATAGAGTGGTAGCATTTATTTGTCTGTATCTTTGAAATAAAAGCCATAAAACGTAATTTCAATATATGACGTCATGAGTTACCCATACTTTATATGCCATAAGTCAGTCAAAAATAGTGATATCACTTTTAAATTTGGCATGGTAGTTTCCCATGTGTGGTTCTCTGACATATATTTCGTTTGCTGTAATATCTTTGAAAAATGTATTTTGTGGGCATTTCCCCATTTTTTTTATAAACAAATTGTGGGTCAAAAACCAAAATTAAAAAACATCCGAGATAGCCATGTTGTGTCCCTTGACATTTTCTATCTTTTGAAGTTTTTGGATTGGATTTTGCTCAAAATATAGCATTTGTACGGTCTGTTAAAGTTTAGCTGATTTTGGTGTAAAACTCGTGTGTAGTGACGTCACTAAATTCGCTATAACTCGAACTTTTTTGACGAAATTGCTTTATTTTTTCACAGAAGACGGCATATCGATGTATAAGAATGTACATGAAGAGTTACGTTGATAGCGCTATTGGTTTTTTAGCTATTACAAAAGTTCATCAGGGGGGGGGGGGGCATTAAACGCCCTCCCCACAGTCAATGGCGGGTTAAGGTTTCTCCAGGATAGCAAAAAACGGCGGCGAACAGGTGTTCGGGCATCAATTACCCACATTGTGTGACATTCTTGACCTCGAGTCATCTCAGGCCAGGTCACGTGACCCCACCTCCAAAAAGTTTGCGGTCGTACCGTTTTCGCCACCGTTTTTGACCGATCGGTTTCAAACTTACATAATTTCATAAGGTCATAGGTACCTACAATTCGTATATCTCGGATTGTTTTATATCGGTGACCTAAGTTCGGGTCAATTTCGTGACCTCCCCATTATAAGTCAATGGGGAAAATATTCAAATGCTTCCTATTCCGAAGATATGCATGATATTAGTCTAATTCCGTCTGGATTTCTAATTCCGTGTTATCATAGGCCTTTATTGATGATCCATGTGCAATTTTTGTTAAGTGACCCCTACAAGGTCAGCTGAGGTCATCCGAGGCCACCAACATTTTGTATTGTCAATAACTCTCGACCGAATGAAGATAGATAAGTGAAACCGGCACCAATGTGTTTGTATCGTCGAGACACGTCTCCCAATATGCAACATGACCTACTTGGGTCACCACTTGACCTTGACCTGTGGTCAAATTTAGCAGTTGACCTAACCAGGTCAACATGAATATGATTCGAAGTGCCTTGACGAGACAAACACGATGGCGTCCAAACTATTGCGTTATCTTTATTCGTTAAAACGTTATTTGCGAAAACGAGTTTTGCCAAAACAAAAAAATGACCTCTGGATAGGCTCCTGACCTACTGCTAGGCTAAACAACTACTGACCTGGGCTAAAATTTGAGGACACCATGGCGATTGCATTTTTCAAGAGCATTCTATTTTTTTTTCTAGCTAGCATGGTTCCCGAGAGATATTTGGGGGTTTCTGGAGCGAAGTCTTAAAACTGTAAAATCTGACCTTTGATGACCTCTGGTGACCTCAATACTGACCTGAGTAAAAACAAATGACTGGGATTGTTTCAGAATGATTTTTGACGAGCTTTCGAACGTTTTTTCTTTCTTCGGTTTTTGTCTACGTCACATAGGAGCCGAGTTCAAGGGGGGAGGGCCTCGCGAAACGCCCTCCTCCCTCCCTCCCCCCCCCCCCCTCCACGGCACGGCGAAGGTGGCGCCGAGCACCGGTACGGCGCGGGTTATGGCTACCGAAGTATAAGTAACTCATGACGGCATTTTTTAAGTTACGTTTTTTGCTTTTAGCGACCAGATAGGTACAGACAAATAAATCGGATCGTTGTATTTCTGAGACACAACTGGTCTAGAAACATACATTTTGTATTATTTAGATTAATCGATTTCAAATTTTGTTCTTATGTGACATGACCTTGACCTGATATGAGTTTAGGTTGTGAAAATGGTTGCTACTATACAATTATACGTGTAAAATAACCCATAAAACATATGTTGCATGACTTTCGTATATATTGTGCACATAGTGACCGTTTGTGACCCTGACCTTGACATGTGCTTACAATTTCACTTTTGCTTATGTGGGAGATGCATTATATCTTTGAGAGCACTTTGTGCATACGTCATATTTCGTAGGTTTTATATATAAGTATATAAGCGCATATAGCCGCGACCAGGGACCTGGCCAAGCGGGGAGGGGGGGGGGGGGGGGGGAGGACACGGGGCCATGCCCCCACCCCCTGCCCGGAGCAAACACCATTTTACACTAGATAAAATGCGATGGTGCTGGCGACCCGACCCCCCCCCCCCCCCGGTCAACAACATTTGGACTGAGGAGTGCAATTTGAGGAGTGAAATCGAAGTGCCTCCCTTGCCCAGGACCATTCCGCCGTCACTGCTCTCTCCCCACATCCTCTCCAATCTGCCAGAGCTTCAACAGCTCCCATTTACAGCCTCCGCTCACCTACGAAACAAACGCCACTGTAAAGCCGCTCTGACCACACGGGGCCAACTTTCATTTGCATGGCTGTGTACAGGTGTCCTTGCGGCTTCGATGCTCTGGATCTGGCGCGTTAGCACAGCGAGTTGCATCACCCCCCTCCCCCCCTCACCCCCAGCGGTGGACCGACACGGTCAGACAGGGCGGGGCCGGCAGAGCCTGCGGCCCACTGACGTCTATCGCCACTGTCTGCCCTGATTCCTGACCGAAACTGGAGCAAATCAGTCCAGAATCTGCTCTCTGGAAACCCGCCGCCGCGTCACACACAGTGATGTTGAGTTACAGCCAGCTAACCACATGTTCGAGCTCAGCGTCGCTGCCCAACGTGGGCGAGCGGGGCGGTCGAGGGAAGAGGGGGCGGTCCGGCGGTGTGTGTGTGTGTGTGTGTGTGGGGGGGGGGGGGGGGGGGGGTGCTGCTGCCGGCGCTCCGCAGGGCGCCACTCGACTGGGCGTGTCCAGCACATAGGTAATCCCCTCGTAAACATCCCTGTGATGCCTTGCACAACCTGCGGCCGATCAGCTGTGGGGTTGTTTGATGAAAAGGCGAACTGGAGCAGCAGCGACCGAACCAACTGGAGTCCGTTTCCGTGGCCGCCTCTGCTCTGACCCTGGAGCCGGCGTCAGTGAGGCTCTGTCCGAACACTAACAGACGACTGCACCAGATAATTCGAACTGGTGTTGTGTCGTAAGGGGCCTATCAAATTATAACTATGATACCTATCCACGTCATGGTTTGCAAGCGCGAAAAAGACGATAGCATGACTATATGTATGTCGTATTGTGCACCTCTTGTTACATCATCATAGGCATCACAATATAAACCAATTGACCGAGATAACATATTCTTCTTGAGAAGGCGTCATTATGGATAGACGCCAGACTACATAAATGCCTGACAAAATATTATATTTATTTGCTCCACCTCAGTCTAATAACTCCATCCGGCTCAAGGCATCAGCTGAATCAAGCTGCTGCATCAGAATAATTTAAAACAAGGCATTTGCGTCGAGTCAGACACACTGTTCCAAATTATCTTCAAGTCCTGTTATCTCAAAACATGAACGGTGATCTGAGTAGCCAGAGATCATCGCATAAAGAAGAACTAGGTTTTCCGACCAAGTCGATAAATTAACCAACCGTCCGTCCACGCGGGCAACCTTGACGTGCGTAACTATGTTTTTTTACGTCGCCCCATTTTTGCAGTCCGTTGTTCCGTTGGCGGGTAGCCATTTCTCCATCTGACGCGCCGTTTTTGCTCCGTTGTTCCGTTGGCGGGTAGCCGTTTCTCCATCTGACGCAGTCCGTTGCTCCGTTGGCGGGTAGCCGTTTCTCCATCTGACGCGCCGTTTTTGCAGTCCGTTGCTCCGTTGGCGGGTAGCCGTTTCTCCATCTGACGCGCCGTTTTTGCAGTCCGTTGCTCCGTTGGCGGGTAGCCGTTTCTCCATCTGACGCGCCGTTTTTGCAGTCCGTTGCTCCGTTGGCGGGTAGCCGTTTCTCCATCTGACGCGCCGTTTTTGCAGTCCGTTGCTCCGTTGGCGGGTAGCCGTTTCTCCATCTGACGCGCCGTTTTTGCAGTCCGTTGCTCCGTTGGCGGGTAGCCGTTTCTCCATCTGACGCGCCGTTTTTGCAATCCGTTGTTCCGTTGGCGGGTAGCCGTTTCTCCATCTGACTTTCCTGGTGCCTGCTCTGGCGGCGCCGGTTCCCCGGACGGAAACTGGGAGAGCGGCGGCGCGACCGAGACACGAATCTCATGCCACAACAATGCACGCCGAAACATGATACCCGCCGAACACGCCATAATATTCGTGATATATAACATAGATAGCGGCGCCGTCTGTTAATGATTTCCGGTGTTGCAGCGCTGCCTTGTGTATAGAATGCACTGTCGTGATGGACATACGTCTATCACAGTGGTGCAGGTTGTGCTGATGAACGATATGGGATGATTTCGGAAGTACTAACTTTATTGTTAGCGGACATGTTATTATATACATAGTATTATCCTCATCGCGCCAAATCTTTAGCGCCGCGACAATTAAGGTGACAGTCGTGACCTGAAAGTATTTATTCGACGTGTGGTACGTCGAGGAAGAGCGTGACGTTACGCCCAGTAAATGTCACCTGCTGTCACAATAGCTATGCCAACGTGCCAACCATTTTGTGGTTGCATTGATGCTTGGACCGCAAAGCAAGCATCCACCAGAGCGGGGAGAACAAACAAAAGACGTTGTCTTATCTAAGGTCATCGGACGTCTTGGAAGGCTGCTAATATTAATTACTTCACACAAAGGAACAAACTCATATATTTATGTATTTTTATTAAAATATTATAATCATATGATTATTTAAACAATATATAGTTATATATAGTTATACCTATAGTCTCATAGTTGAATTATATCTATACAGTATGTATACCTTGCAATACTAGTACACTGGACCGCAATAGTTAGTGACTGACTGTGATCTATTTATGAACCTGTCAGCATCAAACACCGTAATCAAAGCCATCCCTATCCCATATCCCATCCCTAGTCATCCCTAGCCATCCCTAGCCATCCCTATCCCATATCCCATCCCTATCTATCCCTAGCCATCCCTAGCCATCCCTAGCCATCCCTAGCCATCCCTAGCCATCCCTATCCCATATCCCATCCCTATCTATCCCTAGCCATCCCTAGCCATCCCTAGCCATCCCTATCCCATATCCCATCCCTATCTATCCCTAGCCATCCCTAGCCATCCCTATCCCGGTATAGGTACTGCCTAGCAGAAGGTTAGGCTTGGTACAGTGTTGTCCTGGTACTGTACATCAGGACATCAGGTGCAGTGTGCACTGCGCACTGTCCAGCCATTATGTTCGTTTGGATTAGCACTGTAATGCGAGCTGATGCCCATCCTTTCACGATGTGTGGTAATTGTAAATAAAAATGTCGTACACTTACACATATCCTCTCAAACCCATCAACATATCTGTTCTTGGAATTTGCAATATATTTACTTGTTGTGCTACATTTGCAACATGCCTATTTTTTCGCCACTGGTTTTCATCGCTCCTAGCCATTGTCATCCAATGTCCCCGTGTCACGTTGCGCAGGGTCAGGTGGCAGGGTGGATCGCGCCTCGTGGCCAGCTCGGGTCACGCTGCTGTGACCTCGCATCTGATACGCGGGCCGGCTTCGTGCTGTGCTTTATTAACGGCCACTCTAATAGAGGCCGGACAGTTAGAAAGCTCGTCTATCATGGCTCAAATCACGATCAAATCACCGGCGTATTATCAGATAGTGAACAATACCGAAACAGAGGCCAGGAGAGGTGGGTTCGGATTCGGGCTCTCCGAGGCATATCGAGCATATCGAGTGAAGATCGCAAACAGTAGTATACATTGACGGTGACATGATGAAAAGGCTAAAAATAAGATATTTAGGTACGGAACAAATACACAATTGCCGAAGAGGAGCTTAACACGCACATGTCGGCGCTGCGATTCCGTGGAGCGGAAATAAGGCGAAAGGGCCTATCGATTGCGAATTATAACAACCGGTTTTCTTTTTCTCTCGACGTTCGATCGATTTTTAACAAAGACACAATCGCCGCAAACAATTACGATTTGCGTGTTTAGTGGACAAACTACACAGTCATGTTATCATTCACTTAAGGATGTGGTCTGTAATAATTGGTAATAAGAGATGTTTGACATTCTCCGAACATTTCATGAACTTGATGGCTTGATGCCAGGCCACTGCAGCCGCAAACGTATTTCGAACAAAAACCCAGCCTGGATGCAGCGTACCGGCCGAGTTATGTTTCAGCCCGGCTTAGTTTCCGTGGGAACATGTACCTGTAGGTAACTGGCACCAGGAAAGTGATGTTTTTGGCTATTTTTCCGGCGGTGGCCGGCCGTGCAGGGCCTCGATTTAATGAGCTCCCTCTACTGAACCAGTTAGAGCGGCTGACACGGTGTCGGCGGCTGACACTGTGTCGGCTGTTAGAGCGGCTGACACTGTGTCGGCGCCTGTCGCCGCTCGCCAGATCGAGACCGAGCTGAGCGCTGAGCTGAGCGCTGAGCTGAGCGCTGAGCTGAGCGCTGAGCTGAGCGCTGAGCTGAGCGCTGAGCTGAGCGCTGAGCTGAGCGCTGAGCTGAGCGCTGAGCTGAGCGCTGAGCTGAGCGCTGAGCTGAGCGCTGAGCTGAGCGCTGAGCTGAGCGCTGAGCTGAGCGCTGAGCTGAGCGCTGAGCTGAGCGCTGAGCTGAGCGCTGAGCTGAGCACTGAGCTGAGCGCTGAGCTGAGCGCTGAGCTGAGCGCTGAGCTGAGCGCTGAGCTGAGCGCTGAGCTGAGCGCTGAGCTGAGCGCTGAGCTGAGCGCTGAGCTGAGCGCTGAGCTGAGCGCTGAGCTGAGCGCTGAGCTGAGCGCTGAGCTGAGCGCTGAGCTGAGCGCTGATCGAGGTCCAGCTGAGCGGCGCTGCACCAAGAGCAGGATAATCAGACGCGAGACATTTTCCCCGAGACGCCAGCCGAAACTGGGCTGCGCCGGCAATTGTCACTGCGACTCGTGACCGCTCTTTGCACACGCTCTTCTGGGAATTGACAGCGCAGTTTTATGTGTAAGTTTCCCAGAAATAGGCTTCGATCATGGTAATCGCATTAGCACTGACTAGATGTTCTATCACTTTAACAATGTCATACATTTTCTGGTAATATTGTCGTTGTATTCGTGCAGCCTAGTTTCGGCCAATCAAATTACCTCGATCTCGAACCGAATTGCATATGGTTGTGAAGTTCGGCTAAACGTTACCTACTGATCATTTGGGCACCGGTATACAACACATGTTACTGGTATGTTGTCGTCCCTTTTCATCTGTTATACTATAACTACCGCATTGGCAGGCGAAGTCTCAAAGAAATTTAACATCTCGATGAAAGAGACTGGACGGAGTGAATTCAATTATTTAAAGGTTGGTTGGTATTTAAGGCCACCCAACTGATGCAATAGTCGCAGTTTCGTTATTACGAGTTTTTGGTGATTTGTTTTGTCCTGACATAAATATTAACCGTTATTGCAAATGCGACATCTGCTATAAAAAAGAAAAATTAAAAACGAGATTTCCTTCCTGAGTTAACTAACTCAATTCAATTATGTCACAGTTCCATCTTCTATCCTTTACATATAGCCACGCTGCTGATAATTAAGTCAGTAATGGAATTTAATGCGAACTGATCGAAATGTTGCAATCAAGTGCATCAACGAGTCTCAGAAAAAAGTGCCTTAGAAGTGTTTCTGTGTTAGGCACATTCCGATCAATTGTGTGCATGTAAGCTCGTTGTCTGTGAATTCATCGCTGCATTCCGGACACCCCGAAAGTCTGACGACCCTGCAATCGGTGACGTGACATGTGTTCAACTGGAGATTTGCTCAGTCCGTGAAAGAAACAATGACAGTTCATGGTATAGGTACATATTCTGGCGACGCATTTTTCCCATGACTTGAATAAGTAAGTGGATTTTAAAGGAAATCCCAATGGATTTGTTTAGGGCGCTTCGCGACTTCTTTTCCAGCGCCTGTAAAAGAATGAACAATGACGTCTTTTCCTTTTTCGTTTGGCATCATGTGCCTAACTCTGACAGCTCTGTCACTTAAATGTGAGGAGCGAAGGAAAAATCGGCCTAAACAGTTTTCCATCGTGACGTACATTGCATTGTATGGCTGACACGGTGCCCATTCCAGGAACGTTTTAGTCGAGTCGATCGCACGTTATCTTGTGATCACCAACACATCGAGTTCAATCGCGGCCGACAGGCTGAAAAGGACTACACGTGGTGTAAGCCAGGTTCGCAGTCACGCGTCAGTCACAGTACAGAGCAGGCACAAGATCTAGGAAAAATGACCCGGCCGGTTAGATGGATAAGACATGCAATGGCGAGCAGCACAAACACGTTCATATCCGTCAGTCAAGTCCATATTTTCTATGACTTTCTCTGCTCTCTTGTCTGTCTTCTTCGCTACAGTTCTGGAAATGAATGCTCTGGGCTCTTATACTTCACTCTAACGGCTCTATACCACTGTAAACTGCTCATCAAAAATCGTGGACATCAGTTATGAATGCTATACGTAATATTTCTACGTTCAATTCTTGATATACTACGTCTAAAAATAGCACTGCAATCAGGCGAGTAGGCAGGATTTCTCCCAGGGGAGGGGTCAAATGGGATCAGAGGGGCTCTCGTAGCCAAGGGGGCCCACATAATTATAACAGTACAGTATGTTGTATGTTGTAAAACAACGACAAATAACTTTCGACAACGAAAAAATATATTTCTATTTTTGGGAGTCAAAAACTCGAAATTTCACAAATCCGCGACAACCATTTTCAATATAATGTCATTTCCTTTATTTCGGCGTTTTTTTTTGCAATTTGCTTCAAAACTCGATTGTCTACGATTGTTCTAACATGTATTGTTTTTCCACCAAAAATGGCATGACATGACATGATTAAAACGTTATTATCTCCCAAAGTACTTCACCATTACCATTTAAATGTTGTAATAAGACGTATAATTGATGCAGCATAAGTACTCAAAGGTTGACGTCGATATCTATCATTGTTTTCAAGTTATTGAGGAAATCAGGGAGGGGGAGGGAGCAGATTCTGCCACCTCTAGCGGGGCGCGGGTTGGAGGGCCTCTGATAATTACACGCCCGGGAGGGGGGCGGGGGCGAGTTCCGCCCCCCTAAGATCTCGAAAACCACGCAACGTAGCGACAAGCGGAAAACGGCGTTAGATAGCTCGAGACAAGCTCTATCGAAGTTTGTCTTCTATCTCTATCTCTATCTATCTTTTGTTTTAGGTCAGGTCAATATTGAGGTGACCAGAGGTCATCAAAGGTCAGATTTTCCAGTTTTAGGACTTCGCTCCAGAAACCCATATATAATCTCGAAATCGAGATTATATAATCGATCAATATCTCGGGAACTATGATAGCTAGGAACAAACAGAAAAAGCAATTAAAAGCTCTTGAAATATGCAATCGCAATTTTTTTTTTAAAATTTGAGCTCAGAGGCCATTCCTATTTGTAAAAAATCGAGCCGTGGCTCGACTTTTTTTTAATAAACAATGGCCTCAAGACCCGGCGCGGGAGATGTTTAGCGTCAAAACAGCGCCTCGGAAATGCAGCAGCAAAGCCAAATAATATGCAGGTAATATGCACACACTGCCCAAACATAACAAATTTGCAGTCCTAAGGCCATTCTTTAAAAAAAAATCGAGCCACGGTCGATTTTTATATATATAAGAATGGCTTCAAGCCCATATTTTAGGCTCCAGAGGTCATCAAATGTAAACAAAACTCGCAAATAACTTTTTACCTAATAAAGATAAGACACTATTTTTTACGCCATCGTGTTTGTCTCGTCAAGGCGCTTCTAATTCAAAGTCGTAGAAGGATGAGAAATGTGTTTACATGTTTTTTCTTCTTCAGAATTCGAATATTTCCACTGGGGGTCGCTCAGGAAAGTACGGACCAACGTGTTTGTCCGGATGTGTGTCCAGACGAGATCTTTGGCCACTTCTGCACTGCAGGTCGACGCTGCGGTTATTGGTTCGGAAGATAGCCAGGGGGGGGGGGGTGACCCCCCCCCCCCCACCAACCAATGGCGTTCGGCTGAGACCCCAGCCAATTGTTTTTTCAGTGTATGCTGGTAACGTCTGAGAGGAGTACAAGGCTTTGATAATATACGAGTATTAACCCGACGTTAATACTCGTATATTATCAAAGCCTTGTACTCCTCTCAGACGTTACCAGCATACACTGAAAAAACAATGAGAACTGTGACTGGTCTTCTTTCGAGAGCCTCACCGGTGCTCGACCGGCAAACCACATCTACCACCACAGGACCCTCTAAAGGACAGTAGAGGCCCTCTCCAGATCGGCAGGGGCCTCTAAAGGCCGACAGAGGGCCCTCTACAAATAGGCAGGGCCCTCTAAAGGCCAGCAGAGGGCTCTCTACAGATTGGCTGGGACACTCTGCAGATCGACAGGGCCCATAAAGGCTGGAAGAGGGCCCTCTACAGGTCGGCAGGGCCCTCTAAAGGCCGGCAGAACCCTCTAAAGGCCGCCAGGGCCCTCTAAAGGCCGGCAGAGAGCCTTCTATAGATTGGCGGGGGCACACCGCAGATCGACAGGGCTTCTAACGGCTGGAAGAGGGCCCTCTACAGGTCGACAGGGCCCTCTAAATGCCGGCAAAGGTCCTCTACAGATTGTCAGGTTGATCTGCAGATCGGCAGGGGCCTCTAAAGGCCGGCAGAGGGCCTCTCCACTTCGGGAGGGCCCTATAAAGGCCGGCAGAGGGCCCTCTACAACCGACAGGGGCCCTCTAACCCTATTTGTAACAGGGGGGGCGGATTCCGCCCCCTCATGTTTTTCGCAGATATCTCCAGAACGGCTGGGAGCATGCCCATGAAATTTTGGGACTTTTCATTGAATTGAACTCCGCATTTGGAGTCAAAATTTTGAGTTCTTAACCTGAACAGATGCGGTTCCAGGGCACAGTTTTGGGTGGGTTCGGAGGCGACATTTGGCGATAATACGGAAATGCGATCTTCACGGTTTCTTCCTAACTGCCTCAAGTATGAAGGAGTTACATCGATTTACGGTGATTGCAACAAGTGCAAATTAGTTGATGTTAATGAAATATCATAAAAATTGCATGGCAGAGGCGGTTTCAGGGGCTTGAAAAGGGGGGGGGTCCAGGAAGTATTAAATACTGGGCGGGAAGCCAATAGAGCAATGTAAGGGGCATTTATAGCTATCAAGATGTAAAAGATAGCTTCTGCTTCCATTATTTGCATAATTTATTACATATAGAGTTTCAGGGGCTTGTTCAGGAACATGAAAGGGGGGGGGGGGTTGACTGGCATGGTGATGACGATATGCCAGCGATAACGGCGCAATAGACGTTTAGCTTATAATGATATATGCACATATGAGGCCAGAAAAGGGAATCAAGTCATTTTTTTGCAGAGGCGCGCTCAGGAATGGAAGAAAGGGGGTCATATTATTGCAAGGAAACTAAGAGGCATGGGCGTACAATGACATAACATACTGCAGTTTTCGGATGAAACACGCACCACAGGCTACTCTACGAACGATTATAAGATAATAGGCGAGTCCAGGTAGGGTAAAAAGGGGGGTAAGCAGTGTTAATGGAAGTTGTAAGTGAAATAGGCACTGTTGACTAGTTAGTATCATAATAGCGGATAATATACTTATCAAAAGGTCTTGCGCCGCCCCAGTTTGGATCCTGGATACGCCTATGATGAAGTACAACATGCAAAAAGGAACCATCTACGATCAGTAACATATTTATAGTGCTGGGTAGCAACTTGTCTGCGGTTAATATTTTTTCCCAATTTTACCCCCCCCTTTTTCACTAACCTGGTACCGCCTATGGCAAAAATATGATTTATAACTGTTTTGTCTAATGTCTCAATCACATACCATTTCATTTATCAAAAAACCAACATCAAAAAATGGTTTTATTACGCATTTACTTCACCCCATATTGATTGACCTGCACACGCCTATGATTTTTGAATTTTCAAACGTCACCGTCATATATCAATTTCCAATTCAATCTATATCGATTCCTATTAGTTGTGTTAAAATCGGTCGATAAACATGAAAGCTATGTTGGATCAAAAATACCACTAAAATTTGTAGTTTTTGCCCCCCTGTTGCCCCCTATCCCAAATGTATATTTTTATTATTATTATTTAGAAATGTAGATTGTGTTGAGGGGAACCAAACACCGTTTCATTTTTGAAAATCGGACGGGTAGATCTCGAGATCTCCGGGGGGGGGGGGGCGGAATCCGCCCCCCCCCCCCTGTTACAAATAGGGGTAGCCAGGAGCCTGTTACAAATAGGGCTAAATGCCGGCAGGGGGCCATCTGCAGATCGGCAGGGCCCTTTAAAATCTGGTAGATGGTTCTCTCCACACTGGCTGGGGCCCTTTTGTACGTATTTTCATATACATGTCTGTATTAGACAAGCAAGTGCTGTTATTTATCGTGTTACGATTTTGTTAGGTGCGTGGGCGTTATTTTATGCGACGTAAGGTGTTTTGCGGGCGTCTGAAACCATCCAAAACACCGGGGCCGATCGCCAGAGGGGCCCGCCTGGCCGCCAGGGGGGGGGGGATATGGCCCCCCCCCCTGCCTACGCCCTTGACTGTAATACAAATAGAAGGTGTGAAAGATTCGCAGTAAATGCTTCGACAACAAGGGTGCCTAGAAAAATGTCTATTTGCGCGGCACTTATATAATTATATTGACCAGAATCATGTTCCTGAATCAATGACTTGTGCTATGTTGGTCTCCCAGCATATTCTCGTGGAAACCAAAGTTTTAAAATGGTACAAAAATGCATTGTTCAGCGCAATTTTGCATTATTAAACGTTATTCGAACAATGCGCGCTTGTTTATCGTGGGAGGCAAAACACGTAACAATGTTTTACAGAACAACGTTCGGCGTAATCGTAACAGAATTTCAACAGGAATGAATGCAGAAGGTACATATAATGCGATCAATGCACTAGATGCCGTCCTGAATGCGATATATGCACTGCATCGCATGGCGTCCTGAATGCTACCCTCTTAAGCTACATGTGCATACGCTATTCGCATTGCTGTCAACACTGTGTCGCCAAAAGCAGAGAAATCGCTGCCATACCACAGAGTCTGTTTCGTGAATGCTAATTAAGGTACTTAGCAGAGGCTCACACCATTGGCGCAACAGTTTTATAGTGACACTGACTACAATATGGAGTCGTAGAAACCTTATCTTATCAAGCTTGGTTTCATTTTACCAGCGATGACTGCCATAATCAGAATATATTACACGAAATAAAATAATTCACTACACAGAAGCAGAGTCCTCACATTTTAAAGTAGCCTAGATCAGGATCATGTTTGATTGCTGGAACCGTTCCAACCGTTCATCTACGGGTAGATGAGTGGTGGTTGGAAATGTGTGTCTTCACTTTTTGTAGAGACTAGAGCCTAGAGGCTATCATAGATAGGATAAAAGGCCTGACATTAAAAAATGTCCCAGGAGCGTTGCTCCTGAAAGAGTTGCATTATACAAAATATTTATGTCCGTCATTTTCCACACAATTTTCAGATAGCACCACATTTGTACTCTTCTCTCCAGCTCATCGAATCACCGAGTCTGATTCTCACCCCTAAACTCTGTTTTGAAATAAGCAAATCACTGCGTCCATCCTGAGCCATATTCCTGGCATTCGGCGTTCACTGGCGCCCCCGACCTGAGAGGGACAGCCAGGAAGGAGCGCGGCCCGGCCCCGGCCCCGGCCCCGGCCCCGGCCCCGGCAGCGGCCACATGGTACCGGTGTAATGGCTTCACTGGCAACGGCCAGGTAACAGCGTGCCGTGTCATTGTTCGGCCCGGCATCTGCGATAGATTGCCTGATTAGATTGGACGAACGGCTGACGAGCAGTGCCGCTCATATGATGACACACTGCTCGCTTTTTAGCACTGCTTGAACGAGCACGGTAGCCGGAATGCATTTGAGTGATGCAAAGTATGCACATTTTGCATTTCTTTGATCGCGTGGCATATGCTGTCAAAGTGCGGTGCTAAACGCATGGGGACGGGCGCCAACCGATGATTGAGTCTGTGATTAAGTGGGATTATTGTCCATTATCGTAATTGTGCGAATTTGCCGGTTTGGGGAACGTTCAGATCGTAACTCAAGGATAGTCGACTGTCACATTGCACTGTCTGCAGGAAACGATTTGACAGGGGATCCATCAGGCGATATAGCTGGCGATTGATCCCATTTATGTTGCGCCATTTTTGATGACATCGCTTTCTCACGTTGCTCCCGACTTATCGTGTCCGATAAGAGCTAAATATTTACAAACATGTAAACAGTGATATGTGTTTGAATGTGGCTATACCCGTTAGACACTGACGCGGCGCATTTTTGTCCAATATCTGCCATTATTACATAGTTGTTTTGTGAAAATATGTGAAACGCCTCGAAAACGGCCATCTTTCCTGGCCAACCCGACTGTTGTGTCTAGCCAGCAAGGCGTGGACCAAAAGTTATGCGAGGTAGACGACCCCGGACTCGACGCCAGCCTTAGTTTCCGCGCCCCTTCATAGTGGTCATCGCACCAGACTCTCCACGATATTCCATGAATCACCGGTGTCATCCATCTCAACAATGAACACACCAGCCTAGCGCCCAAGGTGGTACCGTGACCCCCGAGCTTGACCTCTCGTCTGCAGCGCCGCTGGATCAAACCAGCTCTCCCGACAGCTTTCTCGAGTCGGCTCACTCTCGCCTCGCTCGCCAGCTGACCTCTGACCTCTGACCCCTGTCCGATGGGCGTCACTTAACGCCCTGATCGATTAAGATTTACCGTCGCCAAAAAACAATATTTGTGGCGCGTTGGCGTCCGCGCCGTGGCCCGTGCCGCTCCGGGCCGCGGTCAAGGGTCACGGAATCCGACCGGCCAGACGTCCCAAATTGGGACGCGCGATAGTATCAGGACGATTTTTCAGGCCGTAAATCATACTCATTAGTGAATTGTCGTGAACTGGGCTGGCCGGACCGGGAATGAGAACGGGACGGGACGGGGACGGGGACGTGACGGGGACGGGGACGGGGACGGGGACGGGGACGGGGACGGGGACGGGGACGGGGACGGGGACGGGGACGTGACATGACGTGACGTGACGTGACGTGACGTGACGTGACGTGACGTGACGAGACCGAGACGGGGACGGGGACGGGGACGGGGACGGGGACGGGGACGGGGACGGGGACGGGGACGAGGACGGGACGGGAACGGGAACGGGAACGGGAACGGGAACGGGAACGGGAACGGGAACGGGAACGGGAACGAGAACGGGACAGGACAGGACAGGACGGGACGGGACGGGACGGGACGGTGGACGCTTTGGACCATGAGTGGCAGAGGGCAGGTGGGGTAGTCGGTTGGTAGGTGGCCTGGACCGGGGCGCACCCTCCATTGTTTCGAACAGCCCCCGCAGAGTGAGGGGAGGTGGGGGGGGGGGGGGGGGGAGGCAGGACCACACCGAGGCAGTATCACCCGCATAGAATCGTCGGACATCCCCGGTGACATTGCAGCGACACCATGTAACGGAGTGACGGAGTGACACAATGACACCGATCTCGAAACGGTCGTGCTCGGCAGGTGTCAAAATCATCATTCATCATCATCATTTATTTCGAATGGTCTCCATGTGATGGCTCTTATGACCAAGAGTCAATACAAGATATATAGTAAAACACAGGGTAAAATGGAACACTGGATAAAATACATAGACAATCCGTTCAGAAACAAGTCGCGAACATATGACACAATCATTCTAGTCACCTGGCATGGTCTCGCGCCCTCAGCCATGCCTCCGCCTTCCTTCTACTTCCAGCTGAGCTTTTGGCTTCCTTTACATCCGTAGGAGCCATGTTCCACAGTGAGAGCGCCCTGTATCCAAAATACCGTCTGGCCATTTCGGTGCGCACGCGCGGAAGCTGGAGCTGTCCAGCGGCTGCGGCCCGAGTGTCCCTGACAGACACGTCACTGCGGTAACTTATCGAGTTTCGTAGACACTGAGGTGCATACTGGTGACTAAACAGCCGATGGAGCATTGCGATATCTCGCTCGCACACGCGCATGTCAATCGATGCCCACTGCAGCTCCTCAAGAAGTGGAGTGACATGCTCTGATCTACGAGCGGAGAACACGACGCGAGCGCAGTGATTCAGCACCTTCTGCACGCGTTTTTTCTGCGTCACACCACACCCGCCCCACACAGTGATACAATACATGATATGAGGGATGACTAGCGATTCTATCAAAAATTTCTTAACATCATATGAAAGACTATGCGACAGTTTTGAAAGACCGCGCAACGTAGCGTAGCAACGGCGCACCACGAGTGATACATGTGATTCCCATGTGAGATGGGCATCGACTATGATTCCTAATATTTTGGCTTTGGATGATGGGACCAGAGTGGCGCCGTTGAATGTAACTGAAAAATTGTTCGGTATCTGGCGCTGACGTGTTTTGACAAGCAAAAGTGTTTTGAAATGGAAATCAAACTGAATATCAGGGCAGCATTTAACTGTTACGCCTTCCATGTGAGAGTTATTGTGATATGTGATACCTATATTGCTCCAGGATATATTCATTTATCTTCTTGAAGCTCTCGAAATTAATCAGTGTATGTCATGGGTGGAGCTTTTCCAAGAAAGTTAGTGGGGCAAAATTTAATTTTGCTTGGTTGTTTTATTTGGTTGAGATGAAAATGGCAATTTTAATGCCGGATGACCTCCAAATCTGACAAGAGTTGGTGGGGCAAAACGCAAAGTGGGTGGGGCAGTGGCCCCACTATTTGAATAGGAAACTCCACCTGTGGTGTATGTATAACCGTTGAAAATACACGCTAAAAACTAAAAACAGCGTTTGAAAAAAATGTTACACACACAAGACTGCTTACGCTCCACGCCTTTCAGAACGTTTGTGCAAACACACCACTTCGGTGAGCTCGAAAGTTCACCAAAAACTTTTTCGCTGTCCCTAATCTGAGCACATGGGGAGCGGACGTACTGCAGCCACGTCCTCTGGAGCAATGCTTCCTCCACAGCGACTTTCGAAGCTGCGTTCTCTCGAGTAAAGCCCCATCCATAGTGATTCTCCGCAGCCACCTTTTCTGGAGCTACGTCTTGTTCAAAGCGGCCCCCTGAAGTTTGTCCATGCTAGTGCTGATATTCCAGTAAACACTAGCTGGCTATGACTTACGTTTGGGCATTATGCTATTTAACAATATTGTAACCCGCTTCAACGTTGTTAAACAAAGTTAAGCATTAAAAGTATCCATGCCCGCATCATGATGCCCTATTCACATGCCATTCATGCCCGCATCATGATGCCCTATTCGTGAGCGGTAATCGCCACGCCAACTGTGGATGCTCATGAATGTAAATACATACATACATACATACATACATGCCATTCATGCCCGCATCATGATGCCCTATTCACATGCCATTCATGCCCGCATCATGATGCCCTATTCACATGCCATTCATGCCCGCATCATGATGCCCTATTCACATGCCATTCATGCCCGCATCATGATGCCCTATTCACATGCCATTCATGCCCGCATCATGATGCCCTATTCACATGCCATTTATGCCCGCATCATGATGCCCTATTCACATGCCATTCATGCCCGCATCATGATGCCCTATTCACATGCCATTTATGCCCGCATCATGATGCCCTATTCACATGCCATTCATGCCCGCATCATGATGCCCTATTCACATGCCATTTATGCCCGCATCATGATGCCCTATTCACATGCCATTCATGCCCGCATCATGATGCCCTATTCACATGCCATTTATGCCCGCATCATGATGCCCTATTCACATGCCATTCATGCCCGCATCATGATGCCCTATTCACATGCCATTCATGCCCGCATCATGATGCCCTATTCACATGCCATTTATGCCCGCATCATGATGCCCTATTCACATGCCATTCATGCCCGCATCATGATGCCCTATTCACATGCCATTCATGCCCGCATCATGATGCCCTATTCACATGCCATTTATGCCCGCATCATGATGCCCTATTCACATGCCATTCATGCCCGCATCATGATGCCCTATTCACATGCCATTCATGCCCGCATCATGATGCCCTATTCACATGCCATTTATGCCCGCATCATGATGCCCTATTCACATGCCATTTATGCCCGCATCATGATGCCCTATTCACATGCCATTTATGCCCGCATCATGATGCCCTATTCACATGCCATTTATGCCCGCATCATGATGTCCCATTCACATGCCATTCATGTCCGCATCATGATGCCCTATTCACATGCCATTCATGCCCGCATCATGATGCCCTATTCACATGCCATTCATGCCCGCATCATGATGCCCTATTCACATGCCATTCATGCCCGCATCATGATGCCCTATTCACATGCCATTTATGCCCGCATCATGATGCCCTATTCACATGCCATTTATGCCCGCATCATGATGCCCTATTCACATGCCATTTATTATGTGATCCAACATGATGTGATGTGTCACACCATTGTGATGTGATGCCATATGTGATGTGTCACACCATATGTGATGTGATGTCATATGTGATGTGTCACACCAATGTAGGACGTAGGTAACTAGGGCTTAAACATTATTTCCCCTGAATCGCATATGTATATAACTGCATATACATGCGCACGTTAAAAGCAGAGCATGTCTAAAACAACCATAGCTGTCACGTGTGCAATTATTCATCCCATGGTTTCCCACATGGCACCACAGCTTTGCAATGTTGGAGCTATTTGCTATTTGACTGATCAAGCAGTTTCCAGGGCACTACATTCTGCCAAGCCTCCCAGTCCGAATGTCGCACCGCCCCCGCCCGCGCCCGTGCCTGCGCCCTCGACAGCGCCGCCCCCGCCCACCGCCACCGCCTTCACCCCCGCCAAGTCCACCGCCCTAGTCTATTATCAGTGCCCGACCTCTCGTCGCGTCTCAATGCATTATTAGTTTATCTCTGGAGCCGTGAACACTATTGGCGGCCGAGCGCGGACCATAGGCATCAGATAAAGCCTGATTAATCGTGGGCGGCTCACTGTGCGCACCACAGGGGAGATGAGATGAGATGCAGCCGAAAAGGACCCGATTTAAATCTCTTATCCGGGCCACTTTTAAGCGATTTCTGTGATAATCGGATGGTAATTCGACTCGACGGCAGCTTGTGCGGGGGCGGGGGCGGGGGCGGTGTACACATGCCGGGCGCCCGGGGTCAGCGCACGTGCCCGGCGTGGCGGCACGGACCGGCGGCGAGAACGGCGCACCGCCCCGCGCCGTCCGCCGCCGCCGCCGCCGCTCGGCACGCAGGTCGCTGCGTGGCTGGAATAGAGAGGAGGCGTCGTCGCACCTGGCGTCCAGCACCCTCAGAGCACCACATCGGCCGCTCCGGCGGAGAGGCGGCTGATCGGATCTGACCGGCGGCCGTGCGTGCCGCCGAGACTCGGCCGCGCCCGGCCCCGGCCCCGGCCCCGCCGCAAACGCCGCCACTGCGGAATCTTCTGTCATGCAACTGACTGGTCGGCGGCGCGGGTATTGAGTGATGGTCCGATGAGGGCTTATTTGAGCGGGGTCCGCCGGGCGCAGCCGAACATCCGCCGCTCGCAGCTCGCCTGGATGTTATCACGGGACTCTCCGTCGACGGCCAGCAGAATTGGCAGCCATCGCGCCTCCCTGGATTAAGCTTAGCGCTGCAAATGCAGCCCTTTGTGTGAAAATGGTGAGGCTTAACACGGCAAGTTCCACCTTAGTGATTACGATAATAGCACATTGGGCGCGTTCAGTCAAATGGACACGAGCGTGCATTTTCCTAGTTTGTGTAAGCTGAGAGACCTTTTGCGTCGGGAGCGTGCTATCCAGCTTCGAGCTGCCACTCGGTGGTGCTGTTATCACATGATGTCTGCCAACATCTCTCTGGCACCGGATATAGAGCGCGTGAGCTGCGGCGTGTGTGGTACGTGGGCACAATTTGGGTCTGATTCGGTCTCAATTACACCTCAAATAGTGCATAGTTTCTAGAACAATGCCACTCATGATTTGGTAAGTTTTTTAATGATTGTTACTGTTCAACTTTATATGATGAAATAACAATTATATCTTCGATAGTTTAATCTTCCTTAACCCGCCATTGACTGGGGGGGGGGGGGCGTTTAACGCCCCCCCCCCCCTGATGAACTTTCGTGATAGCTCAAAAACCAATAGCGCTACTAACTGTAGCGCTCTTCTGTGAAAAAATATAGCAATTTCGTCGACAAAAAATAGAGTTATAGCGAATTTAGTGACGTCACTACACACGAGTTTTACACCAAAATCAGCTAAACTTTAACAGACCGTACAAACGCCATATTTTGAGCAAAATGCAATCCGAAAACGTCAAAAGATAGAATATAGCAAGGACTACAACATGACAATCTCGGATTTGTGAAAATTGACCTGATTGTTGAAAATTGACTTGATTTTTTTTTTGTTGACCCCCAAAATAAAATAAAAACACATTTTTGGGGGAAAATACACACATCTTTTTTTGTCAAAGATATTCAAATAACCAGAATATGAGTCAGGGAACCACATATGGAAAACTACCATACCAAATTTCAAAATTATATCACCATTTTTTACTGACTTATGGCATATAAGGTATGGGTAACTCATCACGTCATATTTTGAAATAGTTTTATTTAACTTTTATTGACCAGATACAGACACATAAATGCCACCACTGTATTTCTGAGACAAAACTGGTTTAGAAACATGTCTTTTTATTCAGATTTATCAATTAAATTTTTTGACCTTTAGTGCATGGGCATTGCCGAGCATTTTTGAGTGTGGGGGGCGTCGGTTGAAATGACAAAAAAATGTACCCCCATTTTGTGCGTGTATTTAAGCCTTTGCAGCATTTGTATGTGGATTTTCATGTTAAAGTAGGTACTTGTTATTTTTAGCGCCGCCAAGCGGCGCGATTTTTGTACGGGTTTCCCTGATAAAACCCAGAAATATAGGCGGTGGAAATGTATAGGATAAGAAGCTAAGAATGCTATAAATTAAATTCAGCGTTACGAGGAACCGAATACGATGAAGATGGCTTCGTTATGATGATGGCTACTGATGTGACGCCGCGAAGCGGCGTGAAACTTTTAATTTTAGGTCTTGGAAAACGAAATTTGAATATTGGAACCAGACCGTGAGTAGTGCCAAGCCTCAGGTAACCCCTTTTCCTGGTTACACATCTCGGTATGATGCAAACTATTTAAATGAAGGTAGTTTTTCATACACATTAGCCTCGGATGGTAAATCACGATGACCGGTGGCAGTCAGCGCTCAATAGTAGGTATGTATGTATGTATGTATTAACGTAAACAGACCGTTCCACACGACAGGGTTATTCTTCGGTCTTCCATACATGAACATAAAAATGAGTGAGCTAAAACAGTAAAAAGTGAGCTAAAACAGTTTGCCATGTTTTGCCGACATCGTAAAATTATTGAGCAAATGTAAAATATAATGGGCGACAACTGCATTCAGAACACACTGAGATTAAATATGCGCATTGTATGAATGGCTAGCCCTATACAAGAATGTGCGCTTTCCGTGATTGTTTCTAGGTCGAGGCAAGGCAATGTTTCGATTGTCGGGTATCACGCTCCAGTATTTCGTAGTTGAACTGGATGCGCGACGCCAACGACGAAGGTTTCGCTCTAGTTATACCCTTATGCAACATGCACAAGTCAGAGTATTTTACTAAATCTAACGCATTTAGCCAACCTAATTCACGCAATACATCAGAGATGTGGTCGTATTTCCTGCGTCCTGATATGACTCGTGCGGCAAAATTTAAGATTTTTTGGATGTTCTTAAGAGACGTCACACTGGCACTGCCATACACTTGTACACAGTATCTCACATGTGATAGCACCAGACAATCGACAATGCGCGGCAACACTTCAGCGGGCAAGGCATGCTTTACATGGCTTAATCCTATCAAAATTCCAAAGCAGCGATCAGTGATGTTTTTTATATGATATTCCCATGACAATGTTTCGTCCATCACCACTCCTAAATTTTTGACTTTGTTGGAACATTGAATTTGCTCTCCCATAAAATAAAATAATGGGGGCTGCGCAATACGCTTTAACTGCCTCCTGTCTCCACACAAAATAAATTCAGTTTTTGCCGCATTAACCTTCATGCCATGCTGTTGGAACCACGTTGACATCGTTACTAGCAACTCTTCCATGCTCCTTTGTAGTTCCCCATGTGCATATGATAATAATAACTGTACAGGTACATATGCACCGAACTGTAACAAACAACTGGTGACAGTGCAGGTTTGAAAGCAGCAAGGGGCAGAACGACTTTCCGCGCATCCTATTAGCTCTTCGGTCCAGCAAGTTGGGCACCGCTGGAGCAGCTTCCGGGGGCCGATGTCCGTGTCTTTGCGTTCGCGTCACCTTTTTCGGAACTCGGAAGACTAGCTAAACATGTAGCCCGCTGGAAAGTTAATATTTTATGAAGGGAATGGGCCCTGGTGGAATTCATTTCCCCATTTTCCAAATTTGTATAAGCAATTGCGAAACTTGTGTCATGTCGCGAAGCGGCGCGAAATTTCCACGTTTTGACTGTGGATAGCTGGATTTTGACTGCTGCAAAGGCAATGTTTACGATAAATTGTTAACTTCACCCGCAAAAAGTGTGTGTGTGTGGGGGGGGGGGGGGGGGGTCAACCACCCCACCTTCCACGTGCGGGATCTGGGGGACCGTCCCCCCGACACCCCCCCCCCGTCGGCGACGCCCCTGCATGTTACGGATGAAATTTCCTTCGTTTTCCTTTCGGAGCAACGGTGTGTCGAAGGGAACACGAAGGACATTTCATCCGTAACTGACTGAGCCCATTTCCACGTCGCAGGGGTGTAGGATTCCATTCAGTTGAGGGGGCTTCAGTCCCCCCCCCCCCCAACTTGGCTTCAGCCACCCCAACTTGGACGAAGAAGTGGGTCAAATCCGGGGAGAAATCTGTATTTTGGTGGATTTTGATGGTACTTTAAGCGATTTCTCCCAGGTCAGCCCCCCCCCCAACTTTTCTGGAGAAATAACGCCCCTGCCACGTCGTAATTTGCATATTCCAATCTTGATTTTAATAGGAATTGCATGCAAACTAGACTAGAATCAGCTTCCGCCATAAAAAGTGTGTGTGTGTGTGTGTGGTGGGGGGGGGGGGGGGGGGGGGGGGGGGGGGGGGGGGAGGGGGAGGTGGGGGGGGGGGGGGTTCGACCCCCCCCCCGGTTTTAAAAGTTCTGTGTGTGGGGGAGGGTCGCCCCCCCCCCCAGGTCAGCGACGCCCCCTGCTTCAGAGACCTGAACTTGACCTGAACTTGACATTAACTTCATGACATTAACACCCTTGAGGTGGGGGGGGGGGGGGGGCGTTTAACACCCCCCCCCCCCAGTCAATGGTGTTCTGCTAAGATCCCAGTCAACTGCCGGGTTAGGCAATCTTCGATGGTTAGTATCGTTTAACACCCCCCCCCCCGTCAATGGTGTTCTGCTAAGATCCAGTCAATGCCGGTTAGGCAATCTTCGATGGTTAAGTATCGTTAACGCCCCCCCCCCCCAGTCAATGGTGTTCTGCTAAGATCCCAGTCAATGCCGGGTTAGGCAATCTTCGATGGTTAAGTATCGTTTAAAACGCCCCCCCCCCCCCAGTCAATGGTGTTCTGCTAAGATCCCAGTCAATGCCGGGTTAGGCAATCTTCGATGGTTAAGTATCGTTTAACGCCCCCCCCCCCCCCAGTCAATGGTGTTCTGCTAAGATCCCAGTCAATGCCGGGGTTAGGCAATCTCGATGGTTAAGTATCGTTTAACGGCCCCCCCCCCCCCAGGTCAATGGTGTTCTGCTAAGACTCCAGTCAATGCCGGGTTAGGGCAATCTTCGATGGCTTAAGTATCGTTTAACGCCCCCCCCCCCCCCCAGTCAATGGTGTTCTGCTAAGATCCCAGTCAATGCCGGGTTAGGCAATCTTCGATGGTTAAGTATCGTTTAACGCCCCCCCCCCACCAGTCAATGGTGTTCTGCTAAGATCCCAGTCAATGCCGGTTAGGCAATCTTCGATGGTTAGTATCGTTTAACACCCCCCCCCCAGTCAATGGTGTTCTGCTAAGATCCCAGTCAATGCCGGTTAGGCAATCTTCGATGGTTAAGTATCGTTTAACCGCCCCCCCCCCAGTCAATGGTGTTCTGCTAAGGATCCCAGTCAATGCCGGTTAGGCAATCTTCGATGGTTAAGTATCGTTTAAAGCCCCCACCCCCCCCCCAGTCAATGGTGTTCTGCTAAGATCCCAGTCAATGCCGGGTTAGGCAATCTTCGATGGTTAAGTATCGTTTAACGCCCCCCCCCCCAGTCAATGGTGTTCTGCCTAAGATCCCAGTCAATGCCGGGTTAGGCAATCTTCGATGGTTAAGTATCGTTTAACGCCCCCCCAGTCAATGGGTTCTGCCTAAGATCCCAGTCAATGCCGGGTTAGGCAATCTTCGATGGTTAAGTATCGTTTAACGCCCCCCCCCCCCAGTCAATGGTGTTCTGCTAAGATCCCAGTCAATGCCGGTTAGGCAATCTTCGATGGTTAAGTATCGTTTAACGCCCCCCCCCAGTCAATGGTGTTCTGCTAAGATCCCCAGTCAATGCCGGGTTAGGCAATCTTCGATGGTTAAGTATCGTTTAACGCCCCCCCCCCAGTCAATGGTGTTCTGCTAAGATCCCAGTCAATGCCGGCGTTAGGCAATCTTCGATGGTTAAGTATCGTTTAACGCCCCCCCACCCCAGTCAATGGTGTTCTGCTAAGATCCCAGTCAATGCCGGGTTAGGCACTCTTCGATGGTTAAGTATCGTTAACGCCCCCCCCCAGTCATGGTGTTCTGCTAAGATCCCCAGTCAATGCCGGGTTAGGCAATCTTCGATGGTTAAGTATCGTTTAACGTCCCCCCCCCCCCCCAGTCAATGGTGTTCTGCTAAGATCCCAGTCAATGCCGGGTTAGGCAATCTTCGATGGTTAAGTATCGTTTAACGCCCCCCCCCCCAGTCAATGGTGTTCTGCTAAGATCCCAGTCAATGCCGGGTTAGGCAATCTTCGGCAATCTTCGATGGTTAAGTATCCCTCAACATTCATCGAACCATTTGCGGTCTTATACAGAACACAATTGACCCATTTCGTGTGTCGTTTGTTGTCGTTCTTTACTCCAAGTTTCCAATCAATTCCAATGGTGCAATATCTTTTTTTTACATATTAATGCTGAACAAGGAAATCAATGAACTCTATCAAGGTCACCATCCGATTCGATTATTACCACAGTTCATGCAAACTGATTCCTCAAACCCGTCAATAAAGATCAGGCGTATCAGAACGATATAGTATGATCGGCTCGTTTCCCTGAATGACAGAACCAGATCCCTTCCCCCGATCGGATCGATAACCCGCAGAACGCTCCAATAGCGCACCATATAAGGTCGTCTCCACATCCCTCTCCGGCAGCTCTGGCATGCGTGGGCACTGGGCAGGGGCTGCCGATAGCTACTCCAGGAGGATCCTCCCCACCGTCCTCGGCTCACCGAAAATCCCCAGCTCAGCTGCGTGGGACGCACAGCGAGTCAGCTTCGATACTGGAGCTGAGCTGTGAGCCGAGCTGTGAGCAGAGCTGTGAGATGTGAGCCGAGCTGTGAGCTGGCCAATCTGTGAGCTGAGCTGTGAGCTGAGCTGTGGGCCGAGCTGTGAGCTGTGAGCCGAAATGTGAGCTGTGAGCCGAGCTGTGAGCTGTGAGCCGAGCTGTGAGCTGGCCAAGCTGTGGGCTGAGCTGTGAGCTGAGCTGTGAGCTGAGCTGTGAGCTGAGCTGTGAGCTGAGCTGTGAGCTGAGCTGTGAGCTGAGCTGTGAGCTGAGCTGTGAGCTGAGCTGTGACGGAGCTGTGAGCTGAGCTGTGAGCTGAGCTGTGAGCTGAGCTGTGAGCTGAGCTGTGAGCTGAGCTGTGAGCTGAGCTGTGAGCTGAGCTGTGAGCTGAGCTGTGAGCTGAGCTGTGAGCTGAGCTGTGAGCTGAGCTGTGAGCTGAGCTGTGATCTGAGCTGTGATCTGAGCTGTGAGCTGAGCTGTGAGCTGAGCTGTGAGCTGAGCTGTGAGCTGAGCTGTGAGCTGAGCTGTGAGCTGAGCTGTGAGCTGAGCTGTGAGCTGAGCTGTGAGCTGAGCTGTGAGCTGAGCTGTGAGCTGAGCTGTGAGCTGAGCGTGTGAGCTGAGCTGTGAGCTGAGCTGTGAGCTGAGCTGTGAGCTGAGCTGTGATCTGAGCTGTGAGCTGAGCTGTGAGCTGAGCTGTGAGCTGAGCTGTGAGCTGAGCTGTGAGCTGAGCTGTGAGCTGAGCTGTGAGCTGAGCTGTGAGCTGAGCTGTGAGCTGAGCTTGTGAGCTGAGCTGTGAGCTGAGCTGTGAGATGAGCTGTGAGATGAGCTGTGAGCTGAGCTGTGAGCTGAGCTGTGAGCTGGAGTTGTGAGCTGAGCTGTGATCTTAGCTGTGAGCTGAGGCTGTGAGCTGAGCTGTGAGCTGAGCTGTGAGCTGAGCTGTGAGCTGAGCTGTGAGCTGAGCTGTGAGCTGAGCTGTGAGCTGAGCTGTGAGCTGAGCTGTGAGCTGAGCTGTGAGCTGAGCTGTGAGCTGAGCTGTGAGCTGAGCTGTGAGCTGAGCTGTGAGCTGAGCTGTGAGCTGAGCTGTGAGCTGAGCTGTGAGCTGAGCTGTGAGCTGAGCTGTGAGCTGAGCTGTGAGCTGAGCTGTGAGCTGAGCTGTGAGGCTGAGCTGTGAGCTGAGCTGTGAGCAGACTTTTCAATGATTCATATTTGTCCTGAGTCGATTCACAGTGATTTACGGACCATAATGAATGATTCGATCATGATTCAATCACTCAACATTACCATAATGAATGATTCAATCATGATTTAATCACTCAACATTACCATAATGAATGATTCAATCTTGATTCAATCACTCAACATTAAAGGGAAGTGTCGACTCCTTTGTCTAACTCCTTTGATTTTGAATGTGCGACTCTAAGATTTTATGAGCGTGATAGGGAGTTCATGCTCTACTTGTGTGCCAATTTTCATGCACATCAGAATAGTCTGCTGTTTGACCTTAAACATATGAACCTGCTCTAAATCCTTTGATTTTAAATGTGCGACTCTAAGATTTCATGAGCGTAATAAGAAGGTTAGGTCCTACCAGTGTGCTAATTTGCATGCAAATCGAATAGTCCGCTGTTTGACCTAAACCTATCTGACCTGCTCTAACTCCTTTGATTTTAAATGTGCGACTGTAATATTTTACCAGAATGATCACGAGGTCGGTGATCATTCTGCAACACAAAAAGGGTTGCAACACAAAAAGCCTGATCTGTGTACCAATTCTGTGTACCAATCTATCTGTGTACCAATTTTGAAGCTAATCCAAATAGTCCGCGAAATTATTTCCGAATGTGAATGTGAGCAATTGGACACACGTGTTGTCTTATTTTGATTATAAATTATATTTATAATATGTATTATAATTGCAAATTCCAAGTTCCAAAGCATTAATGACTTTACGTTTCACTTTTTTAAGCGAATAGAACATTTATTTTGATTTTGCATTAGGTATTATTTTTATAAAGCATGATGTGGAATAAAGCGGCGCCGATGCGACAGTGATATTTGGGACATGCGGAGGTCATGCAAATGTTTGTTTATGATTTAGTTTTTGATATGGTATAGCCCTAGAAATTAGGAAAAGGTGGGTACCTTTTGATAATTTTTCGTGTGAAAAAGGTGTGCGTGTACTGTGTGGTTTATCAACCAAAGTATGAGTTAGTTACCTTTTCTAAGTATTTAGGTACCTACCCCTAACCCTACCAGTTCCAAGGTATTCACCTAGTTAGGGCTGATTGAACAGTGGCTTTGTGCCCACTGAGTTGGACACAAAGCCTCGCTTTCTTTACGCATAGATGAATTACAGGCTACAGCTCAGGACACAGAGCTCATATAATTGGCCATTAAGTGCCTGGTTTGTCCACAGGGCACAGATGAATGCTGGGCCGCTGGCATATTTTGTGGACAGTTTATGCTGTTCGACCAAAAAAGATGATTCTTTGAGCAATGAATGATTCAATCAGCCTATTTTCTCTGTATGAATGATTCAATCAGTGACTCACAACAGGTTTGCGCATGAGGTGAA
>JAXIVJ010008242.1:0-56523 GCA_036785665.1 Chirona hameri
GGAGGGAGGACAGCAGTCAGACACTGAGGTCAGGGAGGGAGGACAGCAGTCAAACACTGAGGTCAGGGAGGGAGGGCAGCAGTCAGACACTGGAGTCAGGGAGGGAGGGCAGCAGTCAGACACTGGGGTCAGGGAGGGAGGGCAGCAGACAAACACTGAGGTCAGGGAGGGAGGGCAGCAGTCAGACACTGAGGTCAGGGAGGGAGGACAGCAGTCAGACACTGGGGTCAGGGAGGGAGGGCAGCAGTCAGACACTGGAGTCAGGGAGGGAGGGCAGCAGTCAAACACTGGGGTCAGGGAGGGAGGGCAGCAGTCAGACACTGGGGTCAGGGAGGGAGGGCAGCAGTCAGACACTGGGGTCAGGTAGGGAGGGCAGCAGTCAGACAAAGAGGTCAGGGAGGGAGGGCAGCAGTCAGACACTGAGGTCAGGGAGGGCAACAGTCAGACACTGGGGTCAGGGAGGGAGGGCAGCAGTCAGACACTGAGGTCAGGGAGGGAGGGCAGCAGTCAGACACTGAGGTCAGGGAGGGAGGACAGCAGTCAGACACTGGGGTCAGGGAGGGAGGACAGCAGTCAGACACTGAGGTCAGGGAGGGAGGACAGCAGTCAGACACTGGGGTCAGGGAGGGAGGGCAGCAGTCAGACACTGGGGTCAGGGAGGGAGGACAGCAGTCAGACACTGGGGTCAGGGAGGGAGGGCAGCAGTCAGACACTGGGGTCAGGGAGGGAAGGCAGCAGACAAACACTGAGGTCAGGGAGGGAGGACAGCAGTCGGACACTGGGGTCAGGGAGGGAGGGCAGCAGTCAGACACTGAGGTCAGGGAGGGCAACAGTCAGACACTGGAGTCAGGGAGGGAGGGCAGCAGTCAGACACTGAGGTCAGGGAGGGAGGGCAGCAGTCAGACACTGAGGTCAGGGAGGGAGGACAGCAGTCAGACACTGGGGTCAGGGAGGGAGGACAGCAGTCAGACACTGAGGTCAGGGAGGGAGGACAGCAGTCAGAGACTGAGGTCAGGGAGGGAGGGCAACAGTCAGACACTGAGGTCAGGGAGGGAGGGCAGCAGTCAGACACTGAGGTCAGGGAGGGAGGACAGCAGTCAGACACTGGGGTCAGGGAGGGAGGGCAGCAGTCAGACACTGGGGTCAGGGAGGGAGGGCAGCAGTCAAACACTGAGGTCAGGGAGGGAGGACAGCAGTCAGACACTGAGGTCAGGGAGGGAGGACAGCAGTCAGACACTGGGGTCAGGGAGGGCAACAGTCAGACACTGAGGTCAGGGAGGGAGGGCAGCAGCCAGACACTGGGGTCAGGGAGGGAGGGCAGCAGTCAAACACTGAGGTCAGGGAGGGAGGACAGCAGTCAGACACTGAGGTCAGGGAGGGAGGGCAGCAGTCAGACACTGAGGTCAGGGAGGGAGGACAGCAGTCAAACACTGAGGTCAGGGAGGGCAGCAGTCAGACACTGGGGTCAGGGAGGGAGGGCAGCAGTCAGACACTGGGGTCAGGGAGGGAAGGCAGCAGACAAACACTGAGGTCAGGGAGGGAGGACAGCAGTCGGACACTGGGGTCAGGGAGGGAGGGCAGAAGTCAGACACTGAGGTCAGGGAGGGAGGACAGCAGTCAGATACTGGGGTCAGGTAGGGAGGGCAGCAGCCAAACACTGAGGTCAGGGAGGGCAGCAGTCAGACACTGGGGTCAGGGAGGGAGGGCAGCAGTCAGACACTGGGGTCAGGGAGGGAGGGCAGCAGTCAGACACTGGGGTCAGGGAGGGAGCGCAGCAGTCAGACACTGAGGTCAGGGAGGGAAGGCAGCAGTCAGACACTGGGGTCAGGGAGGGAGGGCAGCAGTCAGACACTGGGGTCAGGGAGGGAGGGCAGCAGTCAAACACTGGGGTCAGGGAGGGAGAGCAGCAGTCAGACACTGAGGTCAGGGAGGGAGGACAGCAGTCAGACACTGGGGTCAGGGAGGGAGGGCAGCAGTCAGACACTGAGGTCAGGGAGGGAGGACAGCAGTCAGACACTGAGGTCAGGGAGGGAGGACAGCAGTCAGACACTAAGGTCAGGGAGGGAGGACAGCAGTCAGACACTGAGGTCAGGGAGGGAGGACAGCAGTCAGACACTGAGGTCAGGGAGGGAGGACAGCAGTCAGACACTGAGGTCAGGGAGGGAGGACAGCAGTCAGACACTGGGGTCAGGGAGGGAGGGCAGCAGTCAAACACTGAGGTCAGGGAGGGAGGGCAGCAGTCAGACACTGAGGTCAGGGAGGGAGGACAGCAGTCAGACACTGAGGTCAGGGAGGGAGGGCAGCAGTCAGACACTGAGGTCAGGGAGGGAGGGCAGCAGTCAGACACTGAGGTCAGGGAGGGAGGACAGCAGTCAGACACTGGGGTCAGGGAGGGAGGGCAGCAGTCAGACACTGGGGTCAGGGAGGGAGGGCAGCAGTCAAACACTGAGGTCAGGGAGGGAGGACAGCAGTCAGACACTGAGGTCAGGGAGGGAGGACAGCAGTCAGACACTGGGGTCAGGGAGGGCAACAGTCAGACACTGAGGTCAGGGAGGGAGGGCAGCAGCCAGACACTGGGGTCAGGGAGGGAGGGCAGCAGTCAAACACTGAGGTCAGGGAGGGAGGACAGCAGTCAGACACTGAGGTCAGGGAGGGAGGGCAGCAGTCAGACACTGAGGTCAGGGAGGGAGGACAGCAGTCAAACACTGAGGTCAGGGAGGGCAGCAGTCAGACACTGGGGTCAGGGAGGGAGGGCAGCAGTCAGACACTGGGGTCAGGGAGGGAAGGCAGCAGACAAACACTGAGGTCAGGGAGGGAGGACAGCAGTCGGACACTGGGGTCAGGGAGGGAGGGCAGAAGTCAGACACTGAGGTCAGGGAGGGAGGACAGCAGTCAGATACTGGGGTCAGGTAGGGAGGGCAGCAGCCAAACACTGAGGTCAGGGAGGGCAGCAGTCAGACACTGGGGTCAGGGAGGGAGGGCAGCAGTCAGACACTGGGGTCAGGGAGGGAGGGCAGCAGTCAGACACTGGGGTCAGGGAGGGAGCGCAGCAGTCAGACACTGAGGTCAGGGAGGGAAGGCAGCAGTCAGACACTGGGGTCAGGGAGGGAGGGCAGCAGTCAGACACTGGGGTCAGGGAGGGAGGGCAGCAGTCAAACACTGGGGTCAGGGAGGGAGAGCAGCAGTCAGACACTGAGGTCAGGGAGGGAGGACAGCAGTCAGACACTGGGGTCAGGGAGGGAGGGCAGCAGTCAGACACTGAGGTCAGGGAGGGAGGACAGCAGTCAGACACTGAGGTCAGGGAGGGAGGACAGCAGTCAGACACTAAGGTCAGGGAGGGAGGACAGCAGTCAGACACTGAGGTCAGGGAGGGAGGACAGCAGTCAGACACTGAGGTCAGGGAGGGAGGACAGCAGTCAGACACTGAGGTCAGGGAGGGAGGACAGCAGTCAGACACTGGGGTCAGGGAGGGAGGGCAGCAGTCAAACACTGAGGTCAGGGAGGGAGGGCAGCAGTCAGACACTGAGGTCAGGGAGGGAGGACAGCAGTCAGACACTGAGGTCAGGGAGGGAGGGCAGCAGTCAAACACTGAGGTCAGGGAGGGAGGACAGCAGTCAGACACTGAGGTCAGGGAGGGAGGACAGCAGTCAGACACTGGAGTCAGGGAGGGAGGGCAGCAGTCAGACACTGAGGTCAGGGAGGGAGGGCAGCAGTCAGACACTGAGGTCAGGGAGGGAGGGCAGCAGTCAGACACTGAGGTCAGGGAGGGAGGACAGCAGTCAAACACTGAGGTCAGGGAGGGAGGACAGCAGTCAAACACTGAGGTCAGGGAGGGCAACAGTCAGACACTGGGGTCAGGGAGGGAGGGCAGCAGTCAGACACTGAGGTCAGGGAGGGAGGACAGCAGTCAGACACTGAGGTCAGGGAGGGAGGGCAGCAGTCAGACACTGAGGTCAGGGAGGGAGGACAGCAGTCAGACACTGAGGTCAGGGAGGGAGGACAGCAGTCAAACACTGAGGTCAGGGAGGGAGGGCAGCAGTCAGACACTGGAGTCAGGGAGGGAGGGCAGCAGTCAGGCACTGGGGTCAGGTAGGGAGGGCAGCAGTCAGACAAAGAGGTCAGGGAGGGAGGGCAGCAGTCAGACACTGAGGTCAGGGAGGGCAACAGTCAGACACTGGGGTCAGGGAGGGAGGACAGCAGTCAGACACTGAGATCAGGGAGGGAGGACAGCAGTCAGACACTGAGGTCAGGGAGGGAGGGCAGCAGTCAGACACTGGGGTCAGGGAGGGAGGACAGCAGTCAGACACTGGGGTCAGGGAGGGAGGACAGCAGTCAGACACTGGGGTCAGGGAGGGAGGACAGCAGTCAAACACTGAGGTCAGGGAGGGAGGACAGCAGTCAGACACTGATGTCAGGGAGGGAGGGCAGCAGTCAAACACTGAGGTCAGGGAGGGAGGACAGCAGTCAGACACTGAGGTCAGGGAGGGAGGACAGCAGTCAGACACTGGAGTCAGGGAGGGAGGGCAGCAGTCAGACACTGAGGTCAGGGAGGGAGGGCAGCAGTCAGACACTGAGGTCAGGGAGGGAGGGCAGCAGTCAGACACTGAGGTCAGGGAGGGAGGGCAGCAGTCAGACACTGAGGTCAGGGAGGGAGGACAGCAGTCAGACACTGGAGTCAGGGAGGGAGGGCAACAGTCAGACACTGGGGTCAGGGAGGGAGGGCAGCAGTCAGACACTGAGGTCAGGGAGGGAGGACAGCAGTCAGACACTGATGTCAGGGAGGGAGGGCAGCAGTCAAACACTGAGGTCAGGGAGGGAGGACAGCAGTCAGACACTGAGGTCAGGGAGGGAGGACAGCAGTCAGACACTGGAGTCAGGGAGGGAGGGCAGCAGTCAGACACTGAGGTCAGGGAGGGAGGGCAGCAGTCAGACACTGAGGTCAGGGAGGGAGGGCAGCAGTCAAACACTGGGGTCAGGGAGGGAGGACAGCAGTCAGACACTGGGGTCAGGGAGGGAGGGCAGCAGTCAGACACTGGGGTCAGGGAGGGAGGACAGCAGTCAAACACTGAGGTCAGGGAGGGCAACAGTCAGACACTGGGGTCAGGGAGGGAGGGCAGCAGTCAGACACTGAGGTCAGGGAGGGAGGACAGCAGTCAGACACTGAGGTCAGGGAGGGAGGGCAGCAGTCAAACACTGAGGTCAGGGAGGGAGGACAGCAGTCAGACACTGAGGTCAGGGAGGGAGGACAGCAGTCAGACACTGGAGTCAGGGAGGGAGGGCAGCAGTCAGACACTGAGGTCAGGGAGGGAGGGCAGCAGTCAGACACTGAGGTCAGGGAGGGAGGGCAGCAGTCAGACACTGAGGTCAGGGAGGGAGGACAGCAGTCAAACACTGAGGTCAGGGAGGGCAACAGTCAGACACTGGGGTCAGGGAGGGAGGGCAGCAGTCAGACACTGAGGTCAGGGAGGGAGGACAGCAGTCAGACACTGAGGTCAGGGAGGGAGGGCAGCAGTCAGACACTGAGGTCAGGGAGGGAGGACAGCAGTCAAGACACTGAGGTCAGGGAAGGAGGACAGCAGTCAGACACTGAGGTCAGGGAGGGAGGACAGCAGTCAGACACTGGGGTCAGGGAGGGAGGACAGCAGTCAGACACTGAGGTCAGGGAGGGAGGACAGCAGTCAAACACTGGGGTCAGGGAGGGAGGACAGCAGTCAGACACTGAGGTCAGGGAGGGAGGACAGCAGTCAGACACTGGGGTCAGGGAGGGAGGACAGCAGTCAGACACTGAGGTCAGGGAGGGAGGACAGCAGTCAGACACTGGGGTCAGGGAGGGAGGACAGCAGTCAGACACTGGGGTCAGGGAGGGAGGGCAGCAGTCAAACACTGAGGTCAGGTAGGGAGGGCAGCAGTCAGACAAAGAGGTCAGGGAGGGAGGGCAGCAGTCAGACACTGAGGTCAGGGAGGGCAACAGTCAGACACTGGGGTCAGGGAGGGAGGGCAGCAGTCAGACACTGAGGTCAGGGAGGGAGGGCAGCAGTCAGACACTGAGGTCAGGGAGGGAGGACAGCAGTCAGACACTGGGGTCAGGGAGGGAGGACAGCAGTCAGACACTGAGGTCAGGGAGGGAGGACAGCAGTCAGACACTGGGGTCAGGGAGGGAGGGCAGCAGTCAGACACTGGGGTCAGGGAGGGAGGGCAGCAGTCAAACACTGAGGTCAGGGAGGGAGGACAGCAGTCAGACACTGAGGTCAGGGAGGGAGGACAGCAGTCAGACACTGGGGTCAGGGAGGGAGGGCAGCAGTCAGACACTGGGGTCAGGGAGGGAAGGCAGCAGACAAACACTGAGGTCAGGGAGGGAGGACAGCAGTCGGACACTGGGGTCAGGGAGGGAGGGCAGCAGTCAGACACTGAGGTCAGGGAGGGCAACAGTCAGACACTGGAGTCAGGGAGGGAGGGCAGCAGTCAGACACTGAGGTCAGGGAGGGAGGGCAGCAGTCAGACACTGAGGTCAGGGAGGGAGGACAGCAGTCAGACACTGGGGTCAGGGAGGGAGGACAGCAGTCAGACACTGAGGTCAGGGAGGGAGGACAGCAGTCAGAGACTGAGGTCAGGGAGGGAGGGCAACAGTCAGACACTGAGGTCAGGGAGGGAGGGCAGCAGTCAGACACTGAGGTCAGGGAGGGAGGACAGCAGTCAGACACTGGGGTCAGGGAGGGCAACAGTCAGACACTGAGGTCAGGGAGGGAGGGCAGCAGTCAGACACTGGGGTCAGGGAGGGAGGGCAGCAGTCAAACACTGAGGTCAGGGAGGGAGGACAGCAGTCAGACACTGAGGTCAGGGAGGGAGGACAGCAGTCAGACACTGGGGTCAGGGAGGGCAACAGTCAGACACTGAGGTCAGGGAGGGAGGGCAGCAGTCAGACACTGGGGTCAGGGAGGGAGGGCAGCAGTCAAACACTGAGGTCAGGGAGGGAGGACAGCAGCCAAACACTGAGGTCAGGGAGGGAGGACAGCAGTCAGACACTGGGGTCAGGGAGGGAGGGCAGCAGTCAGACACTGGGGTCAGGGAGGGAGGACAGCAGTCAAACACTGAGGTCAGGGAGGGCAACAGTCAGACACTGGGGTCAGGGAGGGAGGGCAGCAGTCAGACACTGAGGTCAGGGAGGGAGGGCAGCAGTCAGACACTGAGGTCAGGGAGGGAGGACAGCAGTCAGACACTGGGGTCAGGGAGGGAGGGCAGCAGTCAGACACTGGGGTCAGGGAGGGAGGACAGCAGTCAAACACTGAGGTCAGAGAGGGCAACAGTCAGACACTGGGGTCAGGGAGGGAGGGCAGCAGTCAGACACTGGGGTCAGGGAGGGAGGACAGCAGTCAGACACTGAGGTCAGGGAGGGAGGACAGCAGTCAGACACTGAGGTCAGGGAGGGAGGACAGCAGTCAGACACTGGGGTCAGGGAGGGAGGGCAGCAGTCAGACACTGGGGTCAGGGAGGGAGGGCAGCAGTCAAACACTGGGGTCAGGGAGGGAGGACAGCAGTCAGACACTGGGGTCAGGGAGGGAGGGCAGCAGTCAGACACTGGGGGTCAGGGAGGGAGGACAGCAGTCAAACACTGAGGTCAGGGAGGGCAACAGTCAGACACTGGGGTCAGGGAGGGAGGGCAGCAGTCAGACACTGAGGTCAGGGAGGGAGGACAGCAGTCAGACACTGATGTCAGGGAGGGAGGGCAGCAGTCAAACACTGAGGTCAGGGAGGGAGGACAGCAGTCAGACACTGAGGTCAGGGAGGGAGGACAGCAGTCAGACACTGGAGTCAGGGAGGGAGGGCAGCAGTCAGCCACTGAGGTCAGGGAGGGAGGGCAGCAGTCAGACACTGAGGTCAGGGAGGGAGGGCAGCAGTCAGACACTGGGGTCAGGGAGGGAGGACAGCAGTCAAACACTGAGGTCAGGGAGGGCAACAGTCAGACACTGGGGTCAGGGAGGGAGGGCAGCAGTCAGACACTGAGGTCAGGGAGGGAGGACAGCAGTCAGACACTGGGGTCAGGGAGGGAGGACAGCAGTCAGACACTGGGGTCAGGGAGGGAGGACAGCAGTCAGACACTGGGGTCAGGGAGGGAGGACAGCAGTCAGACACTGATGTCAGGGAGGGAGGGCAGCAGTCAAACACTGAGGTCAGGGAGGGAGGACAGCAGTCAGACACTGAGGTCAGGGAGGGAGGACAGCAGTCAGACACTGGAGTCAGGGAGGGAGGGCAGCAGTCAGACACTGAGGTCAGGGAGGGAGGGCAGCAGTCAGACACTGAGGTCAGGGAGGGAGGGCAGCAGTCAGACACTGAGGTCAGGGAGGGAGGGCAGCAGTCAGACACTGAGGTCAGGGAGGGAGGACAGCAGTCAGACACTGGAGTCAGGGAGGGAGGGCAACAGTCAGACACTGGGGTCAGGGAGGGAGGGCAGCAGTCAGACACTGAGGTCAGGGAGGGAGGACAGCAGTCAGACACTGATGTCAGGGAGGGAGGGCAGCAGTCAAACACTGAGGTCAGGGAGGGAGGACAGCAGTCAGACACTGAGGTCAGGGAGGGAGGACAGCAGTCAAACACTGAGGTCAGGGAGGGCAACAGTCAGACACTGGGGTCAGGGAGGGAGGGCAGCAGTCAGACACTGAGGTCAGGGAGGGAGGACAGCAGTCAGACACTGAGGTCAGGGAGGGAGGACAGCAGTCAAACACTGAGGTCAGGGAGGGCAACAGTCAGACACTGGGGTCAGGGAGGGAGGGCAGCAGTCAGACACTGAGGTCAGGGAGGGAGGACAGCAGTCAAACACTGAGGTCAGGGAGGGCAACAGTCAGACACTGAGGTCAGGGAGGGAGGACAGCAGTCAAACACTGAGGTCAGGGAGGGCAACAGTCAGACACTGGGGTCAGGGAGGGAGGGCAGCAGTCAGACACTGAGGTCAGGGAGGGAGGGCAGCAGTCAGACACTGAGGTCAGGAAGGGAGGACAGCAGTCAAACACTGAGGTCAGGGAGGGCAACAGTCAGACACTGGGGTCAGGGAGGGAGGGCAGCAGTCAGACACTGAGGTCAGGGAGGGAGGACAGCAGTCAGACACTGAGGTCAGGGAGGGAGGGCAGCAGTCAGACACTGAGGTCAGGGAGGGAGGACAGCAGTCGAGACACTGAGGTCAGGGAAGGAGGACAGCAGTCAGACACTGAGGTCAGGGAGGGAGGACAGCAGTCAGACACTGGGGTCAGGGAGGGAGGACAGCAGTCAGACACTGAGGTCAGGGAGGGAGGACAGCAGTCAAACACTGGGGTCAGGGAGGGAGGACAGCAGTCAGACACTGAGGTCAGGGAGGGAGGACAGCAGTCAGACACTGGGGTCAGGGAGGGAGGACAGCAGTCAGACACTGAGGTCAGGGAGGGAGGACAGCAGTCAGACACTGGGGTCAGGGAGGGAGGACAGCAGTCAGACACTGAGGTCAGGGAGGGAGGACAGCAGTCAGACACTGGGGTCAGGGAGGGAGGGCAGCAGTCAAACACTGAGGTCAGGGAGGGAGGACAGCAGTCAGACACTGAGGTCAGGGAGGGAGGGCAGCAGTCAGACACTGAGGTCAGGGAGGGAGGACAGCAGTCAGACACTGAGGTCAGGGAGGGAGGACAGCAGTCAAACACTGAGGTCAGGGAGGGAGGGCAGCAGTCAGACACTGGAGTCAGGGAGGGAGGGCAGCAGTCAGACACTGGGGTCAGGGAGGGAGGGCAGCAGACAAACACTGAGGTCAGGGAGGGAGGGCAGCAGTCAGACACTGAGGTCAGGGAGGGAGGACAGCAGTCAGACACTGGGGTCAGGGAGGGAGGGCAGCAGTCAGACACTGGAGTCAGGGAGGGAGGGCAGCAGTCAAACACTGGGGTCAGGGAGGGAGGGCAGCAGTCAGACACTGGGGTCAGGGAGGGAGGGCAGCAGTCAGACACTGGGGTCAGGTAGGGAGGGCAGCAGTCAGACAAAGAGGTCAGGGAGGGAGGGCAGCAGTCAGACACTGAGGTCAGGGAGGGCAACAGTCAGACACTGGGGTCAGGGAGGGAGGGCAGCAGTCAGACACTGAGGTCAGGGAGGGAGGGCAGCAGTCAGACACTGAGGTCAGGGAGGGAGGACAGCAGTCAGACACTGGGGTCAGGGAGGGAGGACAGCAGTCAGACACTGAGGTCAGGGAGGGAGGACAGCAGTCAGACACTGGGGTCAGGGAGGGAGGGCAGCAGTCAGACACTGGGGTCAGGGAGGGAGGACAGCAGTCAGACACTGGGGTCAGGGAGGGAGGGCAGCAGTCAGACACTGGGGTCAGGGAGGGAAGGCAGCAGACAAACACTGAGGTCAGGGAGGGAGGACAGCAGTCGGACACTGGGGTCAGGGAGGGAGGGCAGCAGTCAGACACTGAGGTCAGGGAGGGCAACAGTCAGACACTGGAGTCAGGGAGGGAGGGCAGCAGTCAGACACTGAGGTCAGGGAGGGAGGGCAGCAGTCAGACACTGAGGTCAGGGAGGGAGGACAGCAGTCAGACACTGGGGTCAGGGAGGGAGGACAGCAGTCAGACACTGAGGTCAGGGAGGGAGGACAGCAGTCAGAGACTGAGGTCAGGGAGGGAGGGCAACAGTCAGACACTGAGGTCAGGGAGGGAGGGCAGCAGTCAGACACTGAGGTCAGGGAGGGAGGACAGCAGTCAGACACTGGGGTCAGGGAGGGAGGGCAGCAGTCAGACACTGGGGTCAGGGAGGGAGGGCAGCAGTCAAACACTGAGGTCAGGGAGGGAGGACAGCAGTCAGACACTGAGGTCAGGGAGGGAGGACAGCAGTCAGACACTGGGGTCAGGGAGGGCAACAGTCAGACACTGAGGTCAGGGAGGGAGGGCAGCAGCCAGACACTGGGGTCAGGGAGGGAGGGCAGCAGTCAAACACTGAGGTCAGGGAGGGAGGACAGCAGTCAGACACTGAGGTCAGGGAGGGAGGGCAGCAGTCAGACACTGAGGTCAGGGAGGGAGGACAGCAGTCAAACACTGAGGTCAGGGAGGGCAGCAGTCAGACACTGGGGTCAGGGAGGGAGGGCAGCAGTCAGACACTGGGGTCAGGGAGGGAAGGCAGCAGACAAACACTGAGGTCAGGGAGGGAGGACAGCAGTCGGACACTGGGGTCAGGGAGGGAGGGCAGAAGTCAGACACTGAGGTCAGGGAGGGAGGACAGCAGTCAGATACTGGGGTCAGGTAGGGAGGGCAGCAGCCAAACACTGAGGTCAGGGAGGGCAGCAGTCAGACACTGGGGTCAGGGAGGGAGGGCAGCAGTCAGACACTGGGGTCAGGGAGGGAGGGCAGCAGTCAGACACTGGGGTCAGGGAGGGAGCGCAGCAGTCAGACACTGAGGTCAGGGAGGGAAGGCAGCAGTCAGACACTGGGGTCAGGGAGGGAGGGCAGCAGTCAGACACTGGGGTCAGGGAGGGAGGGCAGCAGTCAAACACTGGGGTCAGGGAGGGAGAGCAGCAGTCAGACACTGAGGTCAGGGAGGGAGGACAGCAGTCAGACACTGGGGTCAGGGAGGGAGGGCAGCAGTCAGACACTGAGGTCAGGGAGGGAGGACAGCAGTCAGACACTGAGGTCAGGGAGGGAGGACAGCAGTCAGACACTAAGGTCAGGGAGGGAGGACAGCAGTCAGACACTGAGGTCAGGGAGGGAGGACAGCAGTCAGACACTGAGGTCAGGGAGGGAGGACAGCAGTCAGACACTGAGGTCAGGGAGGGAGGACAGCAGTCAGACACTGGGGTCAGGGAGGGAGGGCAGCAGTCAAACACTGAGGTCAGGGAGGGAGGGCAGCAGTCAGACACTGAGGTCAGGGAGGGAGGACAGCAGTCAGACACTGAGGTCAGGGAGGGAGGGCAGCAGTCAGACACTGAGGTCAGGGAGGGAGGGCAGCAGTCAGACACTGAGGTCAGGGAGGGAGGACAGCAGTCAGACACTGGGGTCAGGGAGGGAGGGCAGCAGTCAGACACTGGGGTCAGGGAGGGAGGGCAGCAGTCAAACACTGAGGTCAGGGAGGGAGGACAGCAGTCAGACACTGAGGTCAGGGAGGGAGGACAGCAGTCAGACACTGGGGTCAGGGAGGGCAACAGTCAGACACTGAGGTCAGGGAGGGAGGGCAGCAGCCAGACACTGGGGTCAGGGAGGGAGGGCAGCAGTCAAACACTGAGGTCAGGGAGGGAGGACAGCAGTCAGACACTGAGGTCAGGGAGGGAGGGCAGCAGTCAGACACTGAGGTCAGGGAGGGAGGACAGCAGTCAAACACTGAGGTCAGGGAGGGCAGCAGTCAGACACTGGGGTCAGGGAGGGAGGGCAGCAGTCAGACACTGGGGTCAGGGAGGGAAGGCAGCAGACAAACACTGAGGTCAGGGAGGGAGGACAGCAGTCGGACACTGGGGTCAGGGAGGGAGGGCAGAAGTCAGACACTGAGGTCAGGGAGGGAGGACAGCAGTCAGATACTGGGGTCAGGTAGGGAGGGCAGCAGCCAAACACTGAGGTCAGGGAGGGCAGCAGTCAGACACTGGGGTCAGGGAGGGAGGGCAGCAGTCAGACACTGGGGTCAGGGAGGGAGGGCAGCAGTCAGACACTGGGGTCAGGGAGGGAGCGCAGCAGTCAGACACTGAGGTCAGGGAGGGAAGGCAGCAGTCAGACACTGGGGTCAGGGAGGGAGGGCAGCAGTCAGACACTGGGGTCAGGGAGGGAGGGCAGCAGTCAAACACTGGGGTCAGGGAGGGAGAGCAGCAGTCAGACACTGAGGTCAGGGAGGGAGGACAGCAGTCAGACACTGGGGTCAGGGAGGGAGGGCAGCAGTCAGACACTGAGGTCAGGGAGGGAGGACAGCAGTCAGACACTGAGGTCAGGGAGGGAGGACAGCAGTCAGACACTAAGGTCAGGGAGGGAGGACAGCAGTCAGACACTGAGGTCAGGGAGGGAGGACAGCAGTCAGACACTGAGGTCAGGGAGGGAGGACAGCAGTCAGACACTGAGGTCAGGGAGGGAGGACAGCAGTCAGACACTGGGGTCAGGGAGGGAGGGCAGCAGTCAAACACTGAGGTCAGGGAGGGAGGGCAGCAGTCAGACACTGAGGTCAGGGAGGGAGGACAGCAGTCAGACACTGAGGTCAGGGAGGGAGGGCAGCAGTCAAACACTGAGGTCAGGGAGGGAGGACAGCAGTCAGACACTGAGGTCAGGGAGGGAGGACAGCAGTCAGACACTGGAGTCAGGGAGGGAGGGCAGCAGTCAGACACTGAGGTCAGGGAGGGAGGGCAGCAGTCAGACACTGAGGTCAGGGAGGGAGGGCAGCAGTCAGACACTGAGGTCAGGGAGGGAGGACAGCAGTCAAACACTGAGGTCAGGGAGGGAGGACAGCAGTCAAACACTGAGGTCAGGGAGGGCAACAGTCAGACACTGGGGTCAGGGAGGGAGGGCAGCAGTCAGACACTGAGGTCAGGGAGGGAGGACAGCAGTCAGACACTGAGGTCAGGGAGGGAGGGCAGCAGTCAGACACTGAGGTCAGGGAGGGAGGACAGCAGTCAGACACTGAGGTCAGGGAGGGAGGACAGCAGTCAAACACTGAGGTCAGGGAGGGAGGGCAGCAGTCAGACACTGGAGTCAGGGAGGGAGGGCAGCAGTCAGGCACTGGGGTCAGGTAGGGAGGGCAGCAGTCAGACAAAGAGGTCAGGGAGGGAGGGCAGCAGTCAGACACTGAGGTCAGGGAGGGCAACAGTCAGACACTGGGGTCAGGGAGGGAGGGCAGCAGTCAGACACTGAGGTCAGGGAGGGAGGGCAGCAGTCAGACACTGAGGTCAGGGAGGGAGGACAGCAGTCAGACACTGAGGTCAGGGAGGGAGGACAGCAGTCAGACACTGGGGTCAGGGAGGGAGGGCAGCAGTCAAACACTGAGGTCAGGGAGGGAGGACAGCAGTCAGACACTGAGGTCAGGGAGGGAGGACAGCAGTCAGACACTGAGGTCAGGGAGGGCAACAGTCAGACACTGGGGTCAGGGAGGGAAGGCAGCAGACAAACACTGAGGTCAGGGAGGGAGGACAGCAGTCGGACACTGGGGTCAGGGAGGGAGGGCAGCAGTCAGACACTGAGGTCAGGGAGGGCAACAGTCAGACACTGGAGTCAGGGAGGGAGGGCAGCAGTCAGACACTGAGGTCAGGGAGGGAGGGCAGCAGTCAGACACTGAGGTCAGGGAGGGAGGACAGCAGTCAGACACTGAGGTCAGGGAGGGAGGGCAGCAGTCAGACACTGGGGTCAGGGAGGGAGGACAGCAGTCAGACACTGAGGTCAGGGAGGGAGGGCAGCAGTCAGACACTGAGGTCAGGGAGGGAGGACAGCAGTCAGACACTGAGGTCAGGGAGGGAGGGCAGCAGTCAGACACTGGGGTCAGGGAGGGAGGACAGCAGTCAGACACTGAGGTCAGGGAGGGAGGGCAGCAGTCAGACACTGGGGTCAGGGAGGGAGGACAGCAGTCAGACACTGAGGTCAGGGAGGGAGGGCAGCAGTCAGACACTGAGGTCAGGGAGGGAGGACAGCAGTCAGACACTGAGGTCAGGGAGGGAGGGCAGCAGTCAGACACTGGGGTCAGGGAGGGAGGACAGCAGTCAGACACTGAGGTCAGGGAGGGAGGGCAGCAGTCAGACACTGGGGTCAGGGAGGGAGGACAGCAGTCAGACACTGAGGTCAGGGAGGGAGGGCAGCAGTCAAACACTGAGGTCAGGGAGGGAGGACAGCAGTCAGACACTGAGGTCAGGGAGGGAGGACAGCAGTCAGACACTGGGGTCAGGGAGGGAGGACAGCAGTCAGACACTGAGGTCAGGGAGGGAGGACAGCAGTCAGAGACTGAGGTCAGGGAGGGAGGGCAACAGTCAGACACTGAGGTCAGGGAGGGAGGGCAGCAGTCAGACACTGAGGTCAGGGAGGGAGGACAGCAGTCAGACACTGGGGTCAGGGAGGGAGGGCAGCAGTCAGACACTGGGGTCAGGGAGGGAGGGCAGCAGTCAAACACTGAGGTCAGGGAGGGAGGACAGCAGTCAGACACTGAGGTCAGGGAGGGAGGACAGCAGTCAGACACTGGGGTCAGGGAGGGCAACAGTCAGACACTGAGGTCAGGGAGGGAGGGCAGCAGTCAGACACTGGGGTCAGGGAGGGAGGGCAGCAGTCAAACACTGAGGTCAGGGAGGGAGGACAGCAGTCAGACACTGAGGTCAGGGAGGGAGGACAGCAGTCAGACACTGGGGTCAGGGAGGGCAACAGTCAGACACTGAGGTCAGGGAGGGAGGGCAGCAGTCAGATACTGGGGTCAGGGAGGGAGGGCAGCAGTCAAACACTGAGGTCAGGGAGGGAGGACAGCAGCCAAACACTGAGGTCAGGGAGGGAGGACAGCAGTCAGACACTGAGGTCAGGGAGGGAGGGCAGCAGTCAGACACTGGGGTCAGGGAGGGAGGACAGCAGTCAGACACTGAGGTCAGGGAGGGAGGGCAGCAGTCAGACACTGGGGTCAGGGAGGGAGGACAGCAGTCAAACACTGAGGTCAGGGAGGGCAACAGTCAGACACTGGGGTCAGGGAGGGAGGGCAGCAGTCAGACACTGAGATCAGGGAGGGAGGACAGCAGTCAGACACTGGGGTCAGGGAGGGAGGACAGCAGTCAGACACTGAGGTCAGGGAGGGAGGACAGCAGTCAGACACTGGGGTCAGGGAGGGAGGACAGCAGTCAGACACTGGAGTCAGGGAGGGAGGGCAGCAGTCAAACACTGGGGTCAGGGAGGGAGGACAGCAGTCAGACACTGGGGTCAGGGAGGGAGGGCAGCAGTCAGACACTGGGGGTCAGGGAGGGAGGACAGCAGTCAAACACTGAGGTCAGGGAGGGCAACAGTCAGACACTGGGGTCAGGGAGGGAGGACAGCAGTCAGACACTGAGGTCAGGGAGGGAGGGCAGCAGTCAGACACTGAGGTCAGGGAGGGAGGACAGCAGTCAAGACACTGAGGTCAGGGAAGGAGGACAGCAGTCAGACACTGAGGTCAGGGAGGGAGGACAGCAGTCAGACACTGGGGTCAGGGAGGGAGGACAGCAGTCAGACACTGAGGTCAGGGAGGGAGGACAGCAGTCAAACACTGGGGTCAGGGAGGGAGGACAGCAGTCAGACACTGAGGTCAGGGAGGGAGGACAGCAGTCAGACACTGGGGTCAGGGAGGGAGGACAGCAGTCAGACACTGAGGTCAGGGAGGGAGGACAGCAGTCAGACACTGGGGTCAGGGAGGGAGGACAGCAGTCAGACACTGAGGTCAGGGAGGGAGGACAGCAGTCAAACACTGAGGTCAGGGAGGGAGGGCAGCAGTCAGACACTGAGGTCAGGGAGGGAGGACAGCAGTCAAACACTGAGGTCAGGGAGGGCAACAGTCAGACACTGGGGTCAGGGAGGGAGGGCAGCAGTCAGACACTGAGGTCAGGGAGGGAGGACAGCAGTCAAACACTGGGGTCAGGGAGGGAGGACAGCAGTCAGACACTGGGGTCAGGGAGGGAGGACAGCAGTCAGACACTGAGGTCAGGGAGGGCAGCAGTCAGACACTGAGGTCAGGGAGGGAGGACAGCAGTCAGACACTGAGGTCAGGGAGGGAGGACAGCAGTCAAACACTGAGGTCAGGGAGGGAGGACAGCAGTCAGACACTGAGGTCAGGGAGGGAGGACAGCAGTCAGACACTGAGGTCAGGGAGGGAGGACAGCAGTCAGAGACTGGGGTCAGGGAGGGAGGACAGCAGTCAGACACTGAGGTCAGGGAGGGCAGCAGTCAAACACTGAGGTCAGGGAGGGAGGACAGCAGTCAGACACTGAGGTCAGGGAGGGAGGACAGCAGTCAGACACTGAGGTCAGGGAGGGAGGACAGCAGTCAGAGACTGGGGTCAGGGAGGGAGGGCAGCAGTCAGACACTGAGGTCAGGGAGGGAGGACAGCAGACAAACACTGAGGTCAGGGAGGGAGGACAGCAGTCAGACACTGAGGTCAGGGAGGGAGGACAGCAGTCAGAGACTGGGGTCAGGGAGGGAGGACAGCAGTCAGACACTGAGGTCAGGGAGGGCAGCAGTCAGACACTGAGGTCAGGGAGGGAGGACAGCAGTCAGACACTGAGGTCAGGGAGGGAGGACAGCAGTCAAACACTGAGGTCAGGGAGGGAGGACAGCAGTCAGACACTGAGGTCAGGGAGGGAGGACAGCAGTCAGACACTGAGGTCAGGGAGGGAGGGCAGCAGTCAGACACTGGAGTCAGGGAGGGAGGGCAGCAGTCAGACACTGGGGTCAGGGAGGGAGGGCAGCAGACAAACACTGAGGTCAGGGAGGGAGGGCAGCAGTCAGACACTGAGGTCAGGGAGGGAGGACAGCAGTCAGACACTGGGGTCAGGGAGGGAGGGCAGCAGTCAGACACTGGAGTCAGGGAGGGAGGGCAGCAGTCAAACACTGGGGTCAGGGAGGGAGAGCAGCAGTCAGACACTGAGGTCAGGGAGGGAGGACAGCAGTCAGACACTGGGGTCAGGGAGGGAGGGCAGCAGTCAGACACTGAGGTCAGGGAGGGAGGACAGCAGTCAGACACTGAGGTCAGGGAGGGAGGACAGCAGTCAGACACTAAGGTCAGGGAGGGAGGACAGCAGTCAGACACTGAGGTCAGGGAGGGAGGACAGCAGTCAGACACTGAGGTCAGGGAGGGAGGACAGCAGTCAGACACTGAGGTCAGGGAGGGAGGACAGCAGTCAGACACTGGGGTCAGGGAGGGAGGGCAGCAGTCAAACACTGAGGTCAGGGAGGGAGGGCAGCAGTCAGACACTGAGGTCAGGGAGGGAGGACAGCAGTCAGACACTGAGGTCAGGGAGGGAGGGCAGCAGTCAAACACTGAGGTCAGGGAGGGAGGACAGCAGTCAGACACTGAGGTCAGGGAGGGAGGACAGCAGTCAGACACTGGAGTCAGGGAGGGAGGGCAGCAGTCAGACACTGAGGTCAGGGAGGGAGGGCAGCAGTCAGACACTGAGGTCAGGGAGGGAGGGCAGCAGTCAGACACTGAGGTCAGGGAGGGAGGACAGCAGTCAAACACTGAGGTCAGGGAGGGAGGACAGCAGTCAAACACTGAGGTCAGGGAGGGCAACAGTCAGACACTGGGGTCAGGGAGGGAGGGCAGCAGTCAGACACTGAGGTCAGGGAGGGAGGACAGCAGTCAGACACTGAGGTCAGGGAGGGAGGGCAGCAGTCAGACACTGAGGTCAGGGAGGGAGGACAGCAGTCAGACACTGAGGTCAGGGAGGGAGGACAGCAGTCAAACACTGAGGTCAGGGAGGGAGGGCAGCAGTCAGACACTGGAGTCAGGGAGGGAGGGCAGCAGTCAGGCACTGGGGTCAGGTAGGGAGGGCAGCAGTCAGACAAAGAGGTCAGGGAGGGAGGGCAGCAGTCAGACACTGAGGTCAGGGAGGGCAACAGTCAGACACTGGGGTCAGGGAGGGAGGGCAGCAGTCAGACACTGAGGTCAGGGAGGGAGGGCAGCAGTCAGACACTGAGGTCAGGGAGGGAGGACAGCAGTCAGACACTGAGGTCAGGGAGGGAGGACAGCAGTCAGACACTGGGGTCAGGGAGGGAGGGCAGCAGTCAAACACTGAGGTCAGGGAGGGAGGACAGCAGTCAGACACTGAGGTCAGGGAGGGAGGACAGCAGTCAGACACTGAGGTCAGGGAGGGCAACAGTCAGACACTGGGGTCAGGGAGGGAAGGCAGCAGACAAACACTGAGGTCAGGGAGGGAGGACAGCAGTCGGACACTGGGGTCAGGGAGGGAGGGCAGCAGTCAGACACTGAGGTCAGGGAGGGCAACAGTCAGACACTGGAGTCAGGGAGGGAGGGCAGCAGTCAGACACTGAGGTCAGGGAGGGAGGGCAGCAGTCAGACACTGAGGTCAGGGAGGGAGGACAGCAGTCAGACACTGAGGTCAGGGAGGGAGGGCAGCAGTCAGACACTGGGGTCAGGGAGGGAGGACAGCAGTCAGACACTGAGGTCAGGGAGGGAGGGCAGCAGTCAGACACTGAGGTCAGGGAGGGAGGACAGCAGTCAGACACTGAGGTCAGGGAGGGAGGGCAGCAGTCAGACACTGGGGTCAGGGAGGGAGGACAGCAGTCAGACACTGAGGTCAGGGAGGGAGGGCAGCAGTCAGACACTGGGGTCAGGGAGGGAGGACAGCAGTCAGACACTGAGGTCAGGGAGGGAGGGCAGCAGTCAGACACTGAGGTCAGGGAGGGAGGACAGCAGTCAGACACTGAGGTCAGGGAGGGAGGGCAGCAGTCAGACACTGGGGTCAGGGAGGGAGGACAGCAGTCAGACACTGAGGTCAGGGAGGGAGGGCAGCAGTCAGACACTGGGGTCAGGGAGGGAGGACAGCAGTCAGACACTGAGGTCAGGGAGGGAGGGCAGCAGTCAAACACTGAGGTCAGGGAGGGAGGACAGCAGTCAGACACTGAGGTCAGGGAGGGAGGACAGCAGTCAGACACTGGGGTCAGGGAGGGAGGACAGCAGTCAGACACTGAGGTCAGGGAGGGAGGACAGCAGTCAGAGACTGAGGTCAGGGAGGGAGGGCAACAGTCAGACACTGAGGTCAGGGAGGGAGGGCAGCAGTCAGACACTGAGGTCAGGGAGGGAGGACAGCAGTCAGACACTGGGGTCAGGGAGGGAGGGCAGCAGTCAGACACTGGGGTCAGGGAGGGAGGGCAGCAGTCAAACACTGAGGTCAGGGAGGGAGGACAGCAGTCAGACACTGAGGTCAGGGAGGGAGGACAGCAGTCAGACACTGGGGTCAGGGAGGGCAACAGTCAGACACTGAGGTCAGGGAGGGAGGGCAGCAGTCAGACACTGGGGTCAGGGAGGGAGGGCAGCAGTCAAACACTGAGGTCAGGGAGGGAGGACAGCAGTCAGACACTGAGGTCAGGGAGGGAGGACAGCAGTCAGACACTGGGGTCAGGGAGGGCAACAGTCAGACACTGAGGTCAGGGAGGGAGGGCAGCAGTCAGATACTGGGGTCAGGGAGGGAGGGCAGCAGTCAAACACTGAGGTCAGGGAGGGAGGACAGCAGCCAAACACTGAGGTCAGGGAGGGAGGACAGCAGTCAGACACTGAGGTCAGGGAGGGAGGGCAGCAGTCAGACACTGGGGTCAGGGAGGGAGGACAGCAGTCAGACACTGAGGTCAGGGAGGGAGGGCAGCAGTCAGACACTGGGGTCAGGGAGGGAGGACAGCAGTCAAACACTGAGGTCAGGGAGGGCAACAGTCAGACACTGGGGTCAGGGAGGGAGGGCAGCAGTCAGACACTGAGATCAGGGAGGGAGGACAGCAGTCAGACACTGGGGTCAGGGAGGGAGGACAGCAGTCAGACACTGAGGTCAGGGAGGGAGGACAGCAGTCAGACACTGGGGTCAGGGAGGGAGGACAGCAGTCAGACACTGGAGTCAGGGAGGGAGGGCAGCAGTCAAACACTGGGGTCAGGGAGGGAGGACAGCAGTCAGACACTGGGGTCAGGGAGGGAGGGCAGCAGTCAGACACTGGGGGTCAGGGAGGGAGGACAGCAGTCAAACACTGAGGTCAGGGAGGGCAACAGTCAGACACTGGGGTCAGGGAGGGAGGACAGCAGTCAGACACTGAGGTCAGGGAGGGAGGGCAGCAGTCAGACACTGAGGTCAGGGAGGGAGGACAGCAGTCAAGACACTGAGGTCAGGGAAGGAGGACAGCAGTCAGACACTGAGGTCAGGGAGGGAGGACAGCAGTCAGACACTGGGGTCAGGGAGGGAGGACAGCAGTCAGACACTGAGGTCAGGGAGGGAGGACAGCAGTCAAACACTGGGGTCAGGGAGGGAGGACAGCAGTCAGACACTGAGGTCAGGGAGGGAGGACAGCAGTCAGACACTGGGGTCAGGGAGGGAGGACAGCAGTCAGACACTGAGGTCAGGGAGGGAGGACAGCAGTCAGACACTGGGGTCAGGGAGGGAGGACAGCAGTCAGACACTGAGGTCAGGGAGGGAGGACAGCAGTCAAACACTGAGGTCAGGGAGGGAGGGCAGCAGTCAGACACTGAGGTCAGGGAGGGAGGACAGCAGTCAAACACTGAGGTCAGGGAGGGCAACAGTCAGACACTGGGGTCAGGGAGGGAGGGCAGCAGTCAGACACTGAGGTCAGGGAGGGAGGACAGCAGTCAAACACTGGGGTCAGGGAGGGAGGACAGCAGTCAGACACTGGGGTCAGGGAGGGAGGACAGCAGTCAGACACTGAGGTCAGGGAGGGCAGCAGTCAGACACTGAGGTCAGGGAGGGAGGACAGCAGTCAGACACTGAGGTCAGGGAGGGAGGACAGCAGTCAAACACTGAGGTCAGGGAGGGAGGACAGCAGTCAGACACTGAGGTCAGGGAGGGAGGACAGCAGTCAGACACTGAGGTCAGGGAGGGAGGACAGCAGTCAGAGACTGGGGTCAGGGAGGGAGGACAGCAGTCAGACACTGAGGTCAGGGAGGGCAGCAGTCAAACACTGAGGTCAGGGAGGGAGGACAGCAGTCAGACACTGAGGTCAGGGAGGGAGGACAGCAGTCAGACACTGAGGTCAGGGAGGGAGGACAGCAGTCAGAGACTGGGGTCAGGGAGGGAGGGCAGCAGTCAGACACTGAGGTCAGGGAGGGAGGACAGCAGACAAACACTGAGGTCAGGGAGGGAGGACAGCAGTCAGACACTGAGGTCAGGGAGGGAGGACAGCAGTCAGAGACTGGGGTCAGGGAGGGAGGACAGCAGTCAGACACTGAGGTCAGGGAGGGCAGCAGTCAGACACTGAGGTCAGGGAGGGAGGACAGCAGTCAGACACTGAGGTCAGGGAGGGAGGACAGCAGTCAAACACTGAGGTCAGGGAGGGAGGACAGCAGTCAGACACTGAGGTCAGGGAGGGAGGACAGCAGTCAGACACTGAGGTCAGGGAGGGAGGGCAGCAGTCAGACACTGGAGTCAGGGAGGGAGGGCAGCAGTCAGACACTGGGGTCAGGGAGGGAGGGCAGCAGACAAACACTGAGGTCAGGGAGGGAGGGCAGCAGTCAGACACTGAGGTCAGGGAGGGAGGACAGCAGTCAGACACTGGGGTCAGGGAGGGAGGGCAGCAGTCAGACACTGGAGTCAGGGAGGGAGGGCAGCAGTCAAACACTGGGGTCAGGGAGGGAGGGCAGCAGTCAGACACTGGGGTCAGGGAGGGAGGGCAGCAGTCAGACACTGGGGTCAGGTAGGGAGGGCAGCAGTCAGACAAAGAGGTCAGGGAGGGAGGGCAGCAGTCAGACACTGAGGTCAGGGAGGGCAACAGTCAGACACTGGGGTCAGGGAGGGAGGGCAGCAGTCAGACACTGAGGTCAGGGAGGGAGGGCAGCAGTCAGACACTGAGGTCAGGGAGGGAGGACAGCAGTCAGACACTGGGGTCAGGGAGGGAGGACAGCAGTCAGACACTGAGGTCAGGGAGGGAGGACAGCAGTCAGACACTGGGGTCAGGGAGGGAGGGCAGCAGTCAGACACTGGGGTCAGGGAGGGAGGGCAGCAGTCAAACACTGAGGTCAGGGAGGGAGGACAGCAGTCAGACACTGAGGTCAGGGAGGGAGGACAGCAGTCAGACACTGGGGTCAGGGAGGGAGGGCAGCAGTCAGACACTGGGGTCAGGGAGGGAAGGCAGCAGACAAACACTGAGGTCAGGGAGGGAGGACAGCAGTCGGACACTGGGGTCAGGGAGGGAGGGCAGCAGTCAGACACTGAGGTCAGGGAGGGCAACAGTCAGACACTGGAGTCAGGGAGGGAGGGCAGCAGTCAGACACTGAGGTCAGGGAGGGAGGGCAGCAGTCAGACACTGAGGTCAGGGAGGGAGGACAGCAGTCAGACACTGGGGTCAGGGATGGAGGACAGCAGTCAGACACTGAGGTCAGGGAGGGAGGACAGCAGTCAGACACTGGGGTCAGGGAGGGAGGGCAGCAGTCAGACACTGGGGTCAGGGAGGGAGGGCAGCAGTCAAACACTGAGGTCAGGGAGGGAGGACAGCAGTCAGACACTGAGGTCAGGGAGGGAGGACAGCAGTCAGACACTGGGGTCAGGGAGGGAGGGCAGCAGTCAGACACTGGGGTCAGGGAGGGAGGGCAGCAGTCAAACACTGAGGTCAGGGAGGGAGGACAGCAGTCAGACACTGAGGTCAGGGAGGGAGGACAGCAGTCAGACACTGGGGTCAGGGAGGGAGGGCAGCAGTCAGACACTGGGGTCAGGGAGGGAAGGCAGCAGACAAACACTGAGGTCAGGGAGGGAGGACAGCAGTCGGACACTGGGGTCAGGGAGGGAGGGCAGCAGTCAGACACTGAGGTCAGGGAGGGCAACAGTCAGACACTGGGGTCAGGGAGGGAGGGCAGCAGTCAGACACTGAGGTCAGGGAGGGAGGGCAGCAGTCAGACACTGGGGTCAGGGAGGGAGGGCAGCAGTCAGACACTGGGGTCAGGGAGGGAGGGCAGCAGTCAAACACTGGGGTCAGGGAGGGAGGGCAGCAGTCAGACACTGGGGTCAGGGAGGGAGGGCAGCAGTCAGACACTGGGGTCAGGTAGGGAGGGCAGCAGTCAGACAAAGAGGTCAGGGAGGGAGGGCAGCAGTCAGACACTGGAGTCAGGGAGGGAGGGCAGCAGCCAGACACTGGGGTCAGGGAGGGAGGGCAGCAGTCAAACACTGAGGTCAGGGAGGGAGGGAGGGCAGCAGTCAGACACTGAGGTCAGGGAGGGAGGGCAGCAGTCAGACACTGAGGTCAGGGAGGGAGGACAGCAGTCAGACACTGAGGTCAGGGAGGGAGGACAGCAGTCAGACACTGGGGTCAGGGAGGGAGGGCAGCAGTCAGACACTGAGGTCAGGGAGGGAGGGCAACAGTCAGACACTGAGGTCAGGGAGGGAGGACAGCAGTCAGACACTGGGGTCAGGGAGGGAGGACAGCAGTCAGACACTGGGGTCAGGGAGGGAGGACAGCAGTCAGACACTGAGGTCAGGGAGGGAGGACAGCAGTCAGACACTGAGGTCAGGGAGGGAGGGCAGCAGTCAGACACTGAGGTCAGGGAGGGAGGGCAGCAGTCAGACACTGAGGTCAGGGAGGGAGGGCAGCAGTCAAACACTGAGGTCAGGGAGGGAGGACAGCAGTCAGACACTGGGGTCAGGGAGGGAGGACAGCAGTCAGACACTGAGGTCAGGGAGGGAGGACAGCAGTCAGACACTGGGGTCAGGGAGGGAGGACAGCAGTCAGACACTGGGGTCAGGGAGGGAGGACAGCAGTCAGACACTGGGGTCAGGGAGGGAGGACAGCAGTCAGACACTGGAGTCAGGGAGGGAGGACAGCAGTCAAACACTGGGGTCAGGGAGGGAGGGCAGCAGTCAGACACTGGAGTCAGGGAGGGAGGACAGCAGTCAGACACTGGGGTCAGGGAGGGAGGGCAGCAGTCAGACACTGGGGTCAGGGAGGGAGGGCAGCAGTCAAACACTGAGGTCAGGGAGGGAGGACAGCAGTCAGACACTGAGGTCAGGGAGGGAGGGCAGCAGTCAGACACTGGGGTCAGGGAGGGAGGGCAGCAGTCAGACACTGAGGTCAGGGAGGGAGGACAGCAGTCAGACACTGGGGTCAGGGAGGGAGGGCAGCAGTCAGACACTGGGGTCAGGGAGGGAGGACAGCAGTCAAACACTGAGGTCAGGGAGGGCAACAGTCAGACACTGGGGTCAGGGAGGGAGGACAGCAGTCAGACACTGGGGTCAGGGAGGGAGGACAGCAGTCAAACACTGAGGTCAGGGAGGGCAGCAGTCAAACACTGGGGTCAGGGAGGGAGGACAGCAGTCAGACACTGGAGTCAGGGAGGGAGGACAGCAGTCAGACACTGGGGTCAGGGAGGGAGGGCAGCAGTCAGACACTGAGGTCAGGGAGGGAGGACAGCAGTCAGACACTGAGGTCAGGGAGGGAGGGCAGCAGTCAGACACTGGGGTCAGGGAGGGAGGGCAGCAGTCAGACACTGAGGTCAGGGAGGGAGGACAGCAGTCAGACACTGGGGTCAGGGAGGGAGGGCAACAGTCAGACACTGGGGTCAGGGAGGGAGGGCAGCAGTCAAACACTGAGGTCAGGGAGGGAGGACAGCAGTCAGACACTGAGGTCAGGGAGGGAGGACAGCAGTCAAACACTGAGGTCAGGGAGGGAGGACAGCAGTCAGACACTGGGGTCAGGGAGGGAGGGCAGCAGTCAGACACTGGGGTCAGGGAGGGAGGACAGCAGTCAAACACTGAGGTCAGGGAGGGCAACAGTCAGACACTGGGGTCAGGGAGGGAGGACAGCAGTCAGACACTGGGGTCAGGGAGGGAGGACAGCAGTCAGACACTGGGGTCAGGGAGGGAGGACAGCAGTCAAACACTGAGGTCAGGGAGGGCAACAGTCAGACACTGGGGTCAGGGAGGGAGGACAGCAGTCAGACACTGAGGTCAGGGAGGGCAGCAGTCAGACACTGAGGTCAGGGAGGGAGGACAGCAGTCAGACACTGGAGTCAGGGAGGGAGGGCAGCAGTCAGACACTGAGGTCAGGGAGGGAGGGCAGCAGTCAGACACTGAGGTCAGGGAGGGAGGACAGCAGTCAGACACTGGAGTCAGGGAGGGAGGGCAGCAGTCAGACACTGAGGTCAGGGAGGGAGGACAGCAGTCAGACACTGAGGTCAGGGAGGGAGGACAGCAGTCAGACACTGGGGTCAGGGAGGGAGGGCAGCAGTCAGACACTGGGGTCAGGTAGGGAGGACAGCAGTCAAACACTGAGGTCAGGGAAGGAGGACAGCAGTCAAACACTGGGGTCAGGGAGGGAGGACAGCAGTCAGACACTGAGGTCAGGGAGGGAGGGCAGCAGTCAGACACTGGGGTCAGGGAGGGAGGACAGCAGTCAGACACTGAGGTCAGGGAGGGAGGGCAGCAGTCAGACACTGGGGTCAGGGAGGGAGGACAGCAGTCAGACACTGAGGTCAGGGAGGGAGGACAGCAGTCAGACACTGAGGTCAGGGAGGGAGGGCAGCAGTCAGACACTGAGGTCAGGGAGGGAGGACAGCAGTCAGACACTGAGGTCAGGGAGGGAGGACAGCAGTCAGACACTGGAGTCAGGGAGGGAGGACAGCAGTCAGACACTGGAGTCAGGGAGGGAGGGCAGCAGTCAGACACTGAGGTCAGGGAGGGAGGACAGCAGTCAGACACTGAGGTCAGGGAGGGAGGACAGCAGTCAGACACTGGGGTCAGGGAGGGAGGGCAGCAGTCAGACACTGGGGTCAGGGAGGGAGGGCAGCAGTCAGACACTGAGGTCAGGGAGGGAGGACAGCAGTCAGACACTGAGGTCAGGGAGGGAGGGCAGCAGTCAGACACTGAGGTCAGGGAGGGAGGACAGCAGTCAGACACTGGGGTCAGGGAGGGAGGACAGCAGTCAAACACTGAGGTCAGGGAGGGCAACAGTCAGACACTGGGGTCAGGGAGGGAGGGCAGCAGTCAGACACTGAGATCAGGGAGGGAGGACAGCAGTCAGACACTGGGGTCAGGGAGGGAGGGCAGCAGTCAGACACTGAGGTCAGGGAGGGAGGGCAGCAGTCAGACACTGAGGTCAGGGAGGGAGGGCAGCAGTCAGACACTGGGGTCAGGGAGGGAGGACAGCAGTCAAACACTGAGGTCAGGGAGGGCAACAGTCAGACACTGGGGTCAGGGAGGGAGGGCAGCAGTCAGACACTGAGGTCAGGGAGGGAGGACAGCAGTCAGACACTGATGTCAGGGAGGGAGGGCAGCAGTCAGACACTGAGGTCAGGGAGGGAGGACAGCAGTCAGACACTGGGGTCAGGGAGGGAGGACAGCAGTCAGACACTGGGGTCAGGGAGGGAGGGCAGCAGTCAAACACTGGGGTCAGGGAGGGAGGGCAGCAGTCAAACACTGGGGTCAGGGAGGGAGGACAGCAGTCAGACACTGGAGTCAGGGAGGGAGGACAGCAGTCAAACACTGAGGTCAGGGAGGGAGGACAGCAGTCAGACACTGAGGTCAGGGAGGGAGGGCAGCAGTCAGACACTGAGGTCAGGGAGGGAGGGCAGCAGTCAGACACTGAGGTCAGGGAGGGAGGGCAGCAGTCAGACACTGAGGTCAGGGAGGGAGGGCAGCAGTCAGACACTGAGGTCAGGGAGGGAGGGCAGCAGTCAGACACTGAGGTCAGGGAGGGAGGGCAGCAGTCAGACACTGATGTCAGGGAGGGAGGACAGCAGTCAGACACTGAGGTCAGGGAGGGAGGGCAGCAGTCAGACACTGAGGTCAGGGAGGGAGGGAGGGCAGCAGTCAGACACTGAGGTCAGGGAGGGCAGCAGTCAGACACTGAGGTCAGGGAGGGAGGGCAGCAGTCAGACACTGATGTCAGGGAGGGAGGACAGCAGTCAGACACTGAGGTCAGGGAGGGAGGGCAGCAGTCAGACACTGATGTCAGGGAGGGAGGACAGCAGTCAGACACTGAGGTCAGGGAGGGAGGGCAGCAGTCAGACACTGAGGTCAGGGAGGGAGGGAGGACAGCAGTCAGACACTGAGGTCAGGGAGGGCAGAAGTCAGACACTGAGGTCAGGGAGGGAGGACAGCAGTCAGACACTGAGGTCAGGGAGGGAGGACAGCAGTCAAACACTGAGGTCAGGGAGGGAGGGCAGCAGTCAAACACTGAGGTCAGGGAGGGAGGACAGCAGACAAACACTGAGGTCAGGGAGGGAGGACAGCAGTCAGAGACTGGGGTCAGGGAGGGAGGACAGCAGTCAGACACTGAGGTCAGGGAGGGCAGCAGTCAGACACTGAGGTCAGGGAGGGAGGACAGCAGTCAGACACTGAGGTCAGGGAGGGAGGACAGCAGTCAAACACTGAGGTCAGGGAGGAGGACAGCAGTCAGACACTGAGGTCAGGGAGGGAGGACAGCAGTCAGACACTGAGGTCAGGGAGGAGGACAGCAGTCAGAGACTGGGGTCAGGGAGGGAGGGCAGCAGTCAGACACTGAGGTCAGGGAGGGAGGACAGCAGACAAACACTGAGGTCAGGGAGGGAGGACAGCAGTCGGACACTGAGGTCAGGGAGGGAGGACAGCAGTCGGACAGGCGTGTCTACATGCAGCGGTTCCTTCAGCAGTATATCGCAGCACGTCTCACGCTACGCCGGGCGTGAGTCCGGCAGAGCTGCTGCACGGACGACGGCTGCGAACTGGTCTCCACGCCGTGAGCGTCAACAAGTCTCTGGAGCAGACGCCCGACTCTGGAGGACTGAGGCGGCGAGTGGCGGAACGTCAGCGTCATAGAAGGACTACGCAGACCGGACCAGACGTGCGAAGACGCCGGACTTCTGCGTCGGCGAGTGGGTCCGGTACCCGCTCAGGCCCAGGCCGAGGAAGGGTCGGCCACGGTACTCGCAGCCGGCTCGAATCGTTGGACGGAGAGGCCCAACAGCTTCCTGTTGGCAGGCGGAGCGCTGGTCCACGCTGAGCGTCTCACTCGATGGACCGCGGCGCCGCCGACGGAGCTGCCGGTGGAGTGAGAGACGTCGGAGCCGACGGAGCCGACAGAGCCGACGGAGCTGTCGGTGGAGTGAGAGACGTCGGAGCCGACGGAGCCGACGGAGCTGCCGGTGGAGCGAGAGACGCCGGAGCCGACAGCTGCCGGTGGAGCTGGAGCAGCCGGAGCCGACGGAGCTGCCGGTGGAGCTGGAGCAGTCGGAGCCGCTTACGGAGCCGTTCGTTGAACCGGTGGTGTCACCTGGTGGCGCTGATCAACCTCGACGCGTGGTGTCGCCTGGCTCGGCGACAAAACCAGGCTCGAGTGCTCGTGCGAGTGCAGCCCTGAACTGTACGCGGAACGGGCGAGTTGTTCGCAAGCCCAAGCGTTACCGTGTTTAACGGGTGTATAGTATTGTTTGTCATGGTGTTGGGACAAGTGTTTTTTTTTTTGTAAGGGAGGAGGAAATGTAGTGTATCGAGTGTATCACGGCGGGAATTTCTAGTGCCATCTAGTGGCATCTGGGGCATTCCAAGACAGATTGAGAAGCGAAAACACCAAAGTAACACCCTACATCTCATATTTCGACATAAGTCTGTTATATGGGTTATCTGGGGCGCCAAATCGCGCTGTGCGAGTCTCAGCTCGGCTGGAGTTACGGCCAGTGTTGGATTTATCGTTTCATGACGTCTCAGAGTACAAATCCATAGGTGGAGAGTAAAATTTTGTTAGGACACAATACATTTTATTTAAATTTTGCTTTGTTAGGAAAATCAATATTTTCATTTTTTGAAGAAACAAATTTACTTTGAAAGTACAAATTCATGAGTGGTCAAAATATTAAGTCGTTCTGAGGAAAATTGAATTTGATTTTAACTACAATGTCAGAAAAATCAGGTAAAAAGAGAACAAATTTGCAGAAAAAAATGAAGAGAGCAAAATTTGTTGGACCCAAAAAGTCCAGAAATGTGTAAAATTCCAAGGCTGATTACAGCTGCCGGGTTATAGCCTCCGGGATTTTCGTGAGGTCACCTTGCATGATTTAGCCGATGAGCCAATTTGTAATTGCTCAAAATAATGCGTTTTTCTCTTTTCACCAAAAAAATAAAAAAATGTCCCATGATGACATTTATGCGGTTTCTGTGTCTCAGGAAGGTTTCAGGTTGCAATATAAGCCACTTGAAGGCTAAGTTGGGTGAATTTCTTAATGACCCAGGCGCAATTGTTGGTCAGTAACCCCTGCAAGGTCAGCTGAGGTCGCACTTTTTGCCAATAACTCTTGATATAATAAAGGTAGATACGTGCGAATGACACACACTGTGTTTGTCTCGTCGACAAGCGTTGCACCGTATGCAATATGACCTACCTCGGGTCACCAAATGATCTTGGCCTGAGGTCAAATTTTGAAGTTGACCTAACCAGGTCACCATTAATATGTTTCAAAGGGCCTTGCCGAGAAACATGATGGTGTTAAAATGATTGCTTTATGTTTAATCGATAACACGTTATTCACAAACAATTTGAGGTTGTTTGTTGTTGCTAGTAAACAAAGTTGTTCGTAAATACTTTTTATCTATTACACATAGAAATGATTTAACACCATCATGCTTTCTCGTCAAGGCGCTTCAAAACATATTAATGGTGACCTGGTTAGGTGCACTTCAAAATTTGACCTCAGGTCAAGGTCATTTGGTGACCCGAGGTAGGTCATGTTGCATATTGGGCGACGCGAATCGCCGAGACAAACACAGTGGTGTCATTCGCACGTCTCTATCTTTATTATATCAAGAGTTATTGGTAAAAAAAAGGCTGGTGACCTCCGATGACCTCAGCTGACTTTGCAGAGGTCACTGAGCAACAATTGCACCTGGGTCATCAAGAAATTCACCCCACTTAACCTTCAAGTGGCTTATATTGCAACCTGAAACCTTCGTGTGACACAGAAACCGCAATAAATCCCATCATGGGACAATTCATGATTTGCTTGTTGGTGAAAAGAGAAAACGCATTATTTTGAGCAATTCAAAAGTACATTTATAGAATATACCCATCTCCATTTTTTGCCTGCGCAAAGACCACTTACCAAAGTATATTTTTAAAATATAGAGCAAAATTATTTCACTGCACTCGTGTCAAGGTCAAGTCAGGTCATCAGAGGTCACGGGTCATTTCGTCAGAATCCACAACAAATAAAAACTGGGCCTGGGATGATGATCCTCACTTCATTGCCATTCAGAAAATATATGGGTTTCTAGGAGTTGGATAATTTATTGTAGAGTTATTGGCTGATCGGCTAAGTCATGCAAGGTGACCTCACGAAAATGCCGGGGGCTATAACTCGGCAGCCGTAACTCCAATGGAGCTGAAACTTGCACAGCGCGATTTGGCGCCCCAGATAACCCCTATAACTGACTTTGATCGAAATCGGAGATGTAGGGCGTTACCGCGTTACCCCGGTTGTTAGGGCGTTACCGCGTTACCCCGGTTGTTAGGGTGTTACCGCGTTACCCCGGTTGTTAGGGTGTTACCGCGTTACCCCGGTTGTTAGGGTATTACCGCGTTACCCCGGTTGTTAGGGTATTACCGCGTTACCCCGGTTGTTAGGGTGTTACCGCGTTACCCCGGTTGTTAGGGTGTTACTGCGTTACCCCGGTTGTTAGGGTGTTACCGCGTTACCCCGGTTGTTAGGGTCTTACCGCGTTACCCCGGTTGTTAGGGTATTACCGCGTTACCCCGGTTGTTAGGGTGTTACCGCGTTACCCCGGTTGTTAGGGCGTTACCGCGTTACCCCGGTTGTTAGGGTGTTACCGCGTTACCCCGGTTGTCGATCTGTCCTGGAATTCCCCATCTGCCAGTACTAAGGTTGTAAGGACCTTCGCTAGAGGGAGGCGACTTGGCGCGTCCCCGGGGTCTGCCTTTGCCAGTCGATGTGGGGAGTCTCTACACACTGGGTGGTACTCAGTCAAAAATAAAGACATTTCTTTGAAATTTGGTTTGAGTATTGTCCATACTCAGTTCTCTCACATATATTCCGATTTTAACATCTTTGAAAATTGTGATTTTGTGGTAATTTTTCCACAAAAAAAAAGTTTTTGTTCATTTTGGGGGTCGAAAACCAAAAATTGCGAAAATCCGAGATTGACATTAAAAAAAACATTTTATATCTTTGCTAATTGCGTTTGCAATTTACTTCAAAAATCTGTTTTCTACGACTTTTCCAACATTTATCGTTTTTCCACCAACATGACATCAAAACATCATTATTTCCCAAATTTCTCAACCAATTTCAATGAAATTTGTACAGCATACGTAGCATTGTTGTATACTTAGCTACTGCAAATTTCAGCAAGATGCGCTGCTTGTCTAAAAAGTTGTGCAAGACAAACCTCAGGGGGGGGGGGTCGTTTTAGGACCCCCCGCAGGGCGAAGGTTAAACGTTCAGCATACTTGTTTTGTTTCAGTGTCCATGAAGCCAATACAGGACACTGCAGTTATCATCTCGGTTATCATTAAAATAATGAAGAAACATGGTTGAGGCATGCATAACCTACCTACATATCAATAATCAAACTTCATAAAAAGACAGGAGAGACTGCTGCAACCTCGGACGGTCCAAACATCAGACAATCTTTAGTTTTGCTAGCAAGGTAGAGCATGAACTACTGAATACAAAAGATGCGTCCAACATCCAGCTGATTTCTCGTACTTTGTGCTGATGCGTAAATTACAAGGTCATACAATTTGCTGGCTTTCATTTGAAAATCGCCCACGTGTTGTGTTGGTGACAAGATACTTATTCTGAATGAATTGATGTATGCTGCTATTGTGATGCATATGTCTGATGCTTTCCTTCTGTTGTAATCAATAAGGTGTCCACAGATGGGCATGCATCTTCCAAGGTGTCTGTGTTACTTCAGACAAGAAATTAAGTATAGCCATGGTATCATTCACAGCAAACCTATTTGCTGTTCCACCCCGGAAAGCAAAACAGCAAACAGACATACACAAGGATGCTTTCTGGAAGTTTAGTGTACAAAATCATAGCACTGCATCATTGTCATCATTGGTGGGCTTTGTCGAAAGGATCACGGAACATTTTGATACATTCATCTTTTAAGTGGTCGGACTGTTCTTTAAATTGGGCTGGCCAAAATTTGGAATGAATCACCTAGTCAGAGATAAGGCATTGGTTGTTCTTGATGACCAGGGTTCAGATGGTGGAGGTGAACTTGCAGGCTCTTCCCTTTTTGGCATTTTAAAGCAACTACTTTATTGTCATCGTCAATTGAGGGTGTCCGTGAACAGAGAAAGGTTCCATGTGTCTGATCGCTTACATTTTGAAATTCCATGTTTGAAATAACTCAAAAGCTGCAGTAAAGTCACGGTTGTGTTGACGGCGTCCAAATCGTCCGACGATCGGACTATTACCCTAACATGAACAGAGCATTCCATGGTGCAACAATGGATCACATAGGATAGGTACCAACCAGGGGCGTATTTAGAAATCCGTCACCAAGCCCTCACGAGGGCGCCAAACCCCCACATGAGGGCGCCTCTTTTTGTGGCAAAAAAAGTACCACAATTTTTTTCCCTCCACGGATTTGGGCCAGTCACCTTATTTTGGTATTCGAACTGAATAAATTCACTTCAAATTAAAAAGAATTGTTGAATTTTTCTGAAAACAAAAGTTTATTTTTATTTTTCGGGGGTCAAAAAGCCTTTTTTTACAAAACCGAGATAACCAGTTTAAAGAAAATGTAATTTCCTGTCTTTAGACGTTTTTTATTTGCAATTTGCCCTAAAACTATTGTTTACGATTTTTCAAACATGTATTGTTTTTCTACCAAAAATGTCATGACATGACGTCATTAAAAGGTCATTATCTCCCAAAAAACTGTATCAATGTAATTTAAACTTGGTAAGAAGACGTCGAATTGATGCAGCATAAGGTACCGAAAGTTTCACAATCATATCTATCATGGTGTTCAAGTTATTGAGAAAATCCGGGAGGAGGGGGCAGATTCTACCCCCCCCCCCCCCCCCCCCCCCCCCAGCGGGGCGCGGGTTAAACGTCGCCGGGGTTGCTTGAATTGCATTCAATCACTCGAGAAAAAACTTCCGTTTTCATAAAGTTTTCTCCTAAGATCATTATTTTTCACGTTCAGTGCAGGGAACGCATACTTGTATTGAATGCCCCCCACCAAGATTCCTGTGAGGAGGGGCAATTGACCCTGGATCCGCCAGTGCCGTCAGCGAAAAGTGTTGTTGAGTGGGGTAAGTGATAAAAATAACAAAATAACAAAGAAGTTAAGGAAAATAAATTATGCAATAAATCGATAACTTAAATTAACTGTTCTTTCCACTTGATGATATTCTCGAATATTAACCGTGGAATTTGTCGAATTGACCAGGATTTGTAAACAAATAACACAAAAAAAAAGAGAAATTAAAAGACACCAAAATAAAAATTATGGCAATAAATAGGCATTCATGTCTTTTCCATTCATGAATGGGATAGAGCAAAACTGAGGAATGCTCGCGATAAAGCACGACACCCCAGTTAAAGAAGTGGATGGCAAATAGCCAATTTTGCACTCGGGCCAGCCAAAATCCACCCACCCCAGGCTTCACAAAATCAACCCTGCCCTATTCCCCGGTCTGCCGAAGTCCCAGGCATGCGGAACTCCGCCCTGCCCCGCACACAGACTTGTCCAAATCAGGCCTGTCTCCACCCATGAGGTCTGCCGAAATTCACTCTGCTCCAGTTCTCTCTAGCCTCTAAAAATTCACCCAGCGGCACCTGACCTGAGGGTGGCACCTGGCCAGAGGGCAGCACCTGGTCTGAGGGCGGTACCTGGTCTGAGGACATCACCTGGTATGGTCTGAGGGCGGCTGGCGGCACCTAACCTGCGGGCGACACCTCATTTGAGGACGGCACCTAGGTCACTCCAGGCCGCTCTCTTTAGCCGCCCCTGTAACCCCTGTAACAGCCCGTTAGAAGGAAGGGCGCCTGCCGGCATTCCAGGCGCCCTACTACGCGGGCCAGAGGCACCATGTTGGGCCTGAAGGTGACACCTGGTCATATGGTGATATCTAGTCTGAGGGTGACAGCTGACATCTGGTCTGAGGGTGACATCTAGTCTGCAAGGCAGCATCTGGTCTGAGGGTGGCACCTGGCCTGGGTGTGGCACCTGGCCTGAGGGCGGTACCTGGGTTGAAGGCGGCACCTGGCCTGAAGGCAGCATCTGGTCTGAGGGCGGCACCTGACCTGAGGGTGGCACCTGACCTCCCCTAAACATGCCCCTGGGACTGGCTCCAAAACCCCTGGCTACCCCCCCCCCCACACACTCAAAGTTTTGTGGCAACACCACTGCCTCTCCAATACACCTCCCTCCATTGCACCTCTGAAGGCGCCCTCCCACATACCTCCAAAGGTGCCCTTCAATGCACCTCTGAAGGCGCCAACCCACATAGCTCCAAAGGCGACCTCCGATACACTTTTGAAAGCACCAACCCACATGCCTCCAAGGGTGCCCTCCAATACACATCAGAATGAGCCCTCCCAGATGCCTCCAAAGGTGCCCTCCGATAGACCTCTGAAGGAGCCCTCCCACATACCTCTGAAGGCGCCCTCTTATACATCTCTGAGGTCGCCCTCCCAAATAGCCCCAGAGGCGCCCTCTGGTTGTCCCTCTGGGAGACTAGAGGTGCCCGGCCTCACATTCAGCGAAGGGCGGCTTTGTATGTATGGAGGGAGGGTGCCCTCGGTCCTGGGATAGATGTATCTGAGGGTGATTTTGGACTATGTGGGAGGGCACTTTCAGAGGTGTATCGGAGGGCGCCTTCAGAAATGTATTGGAGGACAACTTTGAAAGTGTATTCAAGGGCGCCTTTGAAGGTATGTGGGAGGGCGCCATCAGAGATGTATGGGAGGGCGCCTTTGGAGCCTGTAAGAATGTGTGGCATCGCCTGCAAAGTTCAAAGGTACATCGTGGGCGCCTTTGGTGGTATGTAGGAGGCCACCTTCATATATGTATCAGAGAATATCTTTGGAGGTATATAGGGTGCCTTTGGAGCCTGGAGGTATGTTTGAGGGTGACTTCAGAGGTGTATGTGTATCAAAGGGTGACTTTGAAGGCATGTAGGAAAGCATTTTCAGATGTGTGTTGGAGGTCACCTTCAGAGCTATGTGGGAGGGCGCCTTCAGATGTTTATCGGAGGGCGCCTTTGAAAGTATTTATGAGGGTGCTTTGAAGGTATGTGAGAGGGCGCCTTTAGAGGTGTATCAGAGGGCGCCTTTAGAGGTATGTGGGAGGGTGCCTTCAGGGATGTATCAGCACGCCTCACATTCAGCGAAGGGTGCCTTCGCTGAATGTGAGACATTTCATGAACCAAAGGTGTCTTTGATGCATGTGGGAGGGCGCCATCAGAGATGCCTTTGGTGTGTGAGGGCGCCTTCGGCGCCCAAGGGGGTGACCATGGTGCAGTGACCCCCCCCAATACGCCCCTGGTACCAACCAAACTACAATTCTTGATTCAAACCATTTACCGGACACAAATAGTTAAGCGAAAATAAATGTAACTTTCAAACGTGAAGTAATAGCATCTCATCACTTACCCATTTTTTATCAGCACGCAGTCATATAATTGGAAGTCACCGACTCTCACCGAAGCTCCACGCAAAATCCACGCAAACCAGGTAAGGACACGAACCATTTGACTTTGAACACAAACTGCCGGATGACGTCACTGGCGGCAGCCGGCTTCTTCGTCGGCGCCACGCTCAAGCGGAACACGTATTCAGCCGCCAGTTACAACTCGCCAGTGGCGCACGCAGGGAGGGGACGGAGGGGAGGGAAGGGGGGGGGGGGTCAAAAGTGTAAGCTGACCCCCCCCCCCAATTTAGAAGGGGCACGTATCACATGGACCCGTATTCTGGCCCATACCTGGCGCTGGCCGGGACCAGGTCTTGGTCAGGCCTGATCGAGACAGGGGCTCGTTGCTGGCAAATATTGGCGTGATATGGGGGCCGGTCAGGACGAAGGCCCAGTCCCTGCATATTCTTAATGCTGGTCCGTGTCTGGTAGGGGTCCGGTCTTGGTCAGGCCCGATCGAGGCAGGGCCCCGGTGCTGGCAAAGGCGTGGCATGGGGCCCAGTCAGGATGAGGGCCCGTTCACAACATGGCCCGGTCCTTGCATATTCTTGATACTGGCCAGTTCTTGGTAGGGGTCCGGTCTTGGTCAGGTCCGATCGAGGCAGGGGCCCGTTGCTGACAAATTGGCGTGATATGGGGGCCGGTCAGGACGAGGGCCCGGTCCATGCATATTCTTAAAGGAAATAGTTCACCTTGGAAATTTTTACCCAACACGATTTGATTATATTTGTAATACAATTTCTTTTTATATTGTCAAAAATGGCCTTATATCGCGCCGATTCAGGACAGAAGGACGTAAATGTGTATTGTTTATCAAAACGATATGCATACTCTCTGCGTCAGAGTCCTGACGTCACGCGAATGCAAACAATGGTTTAGCCAATCCGATTCGAAAGTATTCGCGTAAAGATACTCGCATTGGAGATGTGCCAACCGGCGGCTGGCGATCGCTTGCTAGCACCAGCTGCAAGCTGATTGGCTGATGGTATAGCCTCTGCCCGGTCTAGAACCAGTACAACATTCTTGTACTTGTCAGATACCGCGAACTATGTCAATTATCTGTATTCTCGAACACAACCTTCCCCGCCCGCGGCCGCCACACCACTCCCCAGCCGAACCCCGCACCGCCGGCTCGAGAACAGGAATACAGCCGGCAGTGCACGTGCGCCGCACGTCGGATGCACCTCCCGCCCGCTGAACTGCAGACGCAACCCAGGCACGGTAAGTCCAGAGGCCATCAGTAACTACATTAGTAACTACACTCCTCCCTGATCATCATGATCACAACACCATCGCCTATAAGGTAGCCTGCGGACGCGCTGGCTACGTCTAAGAACAGGAGCCGGTGCTACAGTTCTTCCAGCAGGTAACTGAGCAGTCTCTGCAGACCGCGGTACTGAATTATCAGCCCCCGATCTCGGAACCTCAGACGAACTCGTGACTTCCACAGTACACGGCGCCCGCACATCAGCCTGCGGCATTGGCGCATCAACAATCAGTGGAACATCGGCATCTGCGCTGATTGGCGCCGCGGTGTCTACGTCTGTTTGCTCGTTACAGGGCGGCGCTTGTTGCACGCAGCGCCGCAGGTCCCTTACATGTCGCGGAACCCCATCCACGTCAACAACCTGTCGTGAGACCAGACCTGTCACCGTGCCGCGTTTTGATCGTTCTGAGCACCGAGTGCCGCGCTGTCTTACCCACACAGCATCGCCGACCGCGAATGCGTCCCCTCCCACTGTCGGAACTTCAGGCTCCTCCGACCCGGGCTCGAACTCCGGCGCAGCGGAGTCGGACTGATCGCCCTCGGGTCGCACAGTCTCTGATCGTATAACGGTAAATTCGACTGGCGGGGCTACTAGCAGCCGCCTCGCCGTCACGAGGCGACACGTTGTACAAATGCACTGCCTCGTTAACGGGACACCGTTTCCTCGCGGCGATGACCTTCACTGTGCGGTGATTGCGCTCGACAATCCCATTACCGCTTGGCACGTGAGCAGCTCGGAACCGCAGCGACACATTCCAGCGAACAGCAAAGGTCCTAAAGTCGCGGCTGCGGAACACAGTACCATTGTCGCTCAAAAGCTCAACAGGCGCCCCCCGCTCACAGAACACCTCCTCAAGCGCCCGAACAACGCTACCGCAGTCCTCGCGGCGCAGTGGCCGCCACAAGCTGTAACGGGACGGTCCGCAGTCCACAATGGTCAGGTAATGCTGACCGTGATAGTGTGTGATGTCAATCGCGAGTCGCTGCCATGTCTCTGGTACGTCCAGCGTCCCGTGACGCCACTTCACGGGTGCCGGGTCAATCGCGCGACACACATCACAGTCCAGCACCGCGGCCCGCGCCTGAGCTCGCGTCACAGTCCGCCCGATATAGCGCCGCGTGAAATACAACGTTCGTCGGACACCGGGGTGACCAGCGCTCACGTGCACCTCGGCCACGGCCACTGCACTCACGCCTCGCTCGGCCGCAGACGCCGCACTCGCACCGGCGTCTCGCTCGGCCACAGCTGCTGCACCCACAGCTGCTGCATGCTCGGCCACAGCCGCTGCACCCGCGTCTCGCTCGGCCACAGACGCCGCACTCGCACCGACGCCTCGCTCGGTCGCAGCCGTTGCACCCGCGTCTCGCTCGGCCACAGACGCAGCACGGACAGCCGGCTGAATGTTCACCGTCGAGCCGTCACGCACTCGCACACGCTCAGCCTGGCTGAGCCACGCTCGAGGCACACGCGTTAGAACATCAGCGCGGTTCTCCGCCGATCGGACCAGCACCACCGACAGGTCAAGTCCGAGCTCGCTGGCCAGCTGGCGGATGATCTCAACACGGCGTCTGATGAGCATCTCGCCATGCGCTTTGGTGCAGAGGCGAGCACGGCCAGTCAGAGCATCATCCACCCAGCGGTGCACGGTCGCCGAGTCCGTCCGCAGCTCAATGACGCGCATGCCCCAGGCCACAGCCAAGTTTACACCACGGATGGCCGCGTCTAGCTCGGCCATATTGATGTGCGCCGACACGTCACTGCGCAGCCAGCACGCGTCCTCGACGACACCGCCATCTGGCAGCTCCACGACAACGCCCGAAGCCAGCGAGCTGGCGTCAGTCCACACAATCACTGCATCGCCACTCACGTCCCATCGGCCCTTAGCTGGGTCGTTGGCCTTCACTCTGGCTATCAGCTCCTCAACCAGCCGCGGCACGTTCTCCTCCTCGACGGGATCGTCCCAGCCGTTCGTCACTTCATTGACCAACCGCTTGACGAACGAGGCAGCCGGGCGGAGCCAGCCGCACACCGGATGGTGGCTGGTCAGCTGCCCGCAGATGGAGAACACCTTTCGCTTCGTCAAGGGCTTCGTCACGTCCTTGATCTGATTGTCTCTGCCCCATCTCAGGTCTCCAGTCGGCTCCCCCCAGACCCTCAGTCCGAGGATGCGAGCGCCGTCCTTTGCTCGCTCCGGGGTTTTGCTCTCGAGCCCGTAGGCTCGGAGATGCTCGGCCACTTCAGAGGCAGACATCTTGGCCTCGTCCACCAGGATGTCATCGACGTACGTCGAGACAGCTGCCGCGACGCGCGAGTCCTGTGCCACGGCCGTGTCCAGCACCGTCTGCATGACTGACGGCGCAACGTTTAGTCCGAAGCCGAGCCGAGTCAGCGCGAACTTTTCCCCCTGAACCAGACGGTCTGGTACGGCCAGAGAGCCTCCTCTACGTGGACCTGCAGAAACGCCTTCTTCAAGTCCAGCAGCGCCACGTCAGCCCCCATCTGTCGCCACCTGCGCAACCGCTCTGCGCAAACGTCCGCGTCGGCCGTGAAGGCCGTCACATGGCGATTCAAGGATCTAAAATCCAAGACCGGCCGCACTTTCGTCCTCTGCACTACCGCCATCAACGGTATCGATCCCTTGGGCGGACCCAGCTGTCTCTCATCGTACTCTCGCAGCCAGCCATCCTTGATCCAGTTGTCCAGTTCCGCTTCGTACTCGGCGCGCGCCTCCGCCGGCACCGGGTACTCGTCCACCGTGCTGAACAGCTCACTCGGCGGGCTGCCCCCGGTCCACTTCCATGACACTACCCAGCGCAGCTGGGTCGGGTCAAATGTCACGCAGAAGTCCTCCTTCTCGACTTTCAGTTCTCCCGTCGGCTGCGGCTCATCGGCAGCGGCAACACACGCCGTACTCGCTTCCTCGCAGACAAACTGCACGTCAGAGGTCGAGCGGACAGTCACTCCCCCTAGAGCCTGGACAGCGTCCATCCCCATTATCACGCCAAACCCGAGGGGTTTTTCCCTGACCACCAGGGCGCTCACCACCACTGCCCGGCAGCCTGGCACAGCGAGCTGAACGTCCCCAGTGCCCGCACACTCAAGCTGCTGGCCGCTTACAGTCACCACGTGCACTGTTCGCCTCCGCAACCGACGGCACACTGACCCGTGCACCAGCGTCCGCGTGCACCCAGAGTCAATCAGCACGGCACACCGTGCTCCGTCGATGTCCAACTCTCTCACCGGTAGCGCGCCAGTAAGGTCCCTCAGCCCCGAGAGGAGGCCGGCGCAGGTGCCTCCTTTCGCTCCCCGTTTGGGCAGCGGGCGGCGATATGTCCCCATGCCCGACAACGGTAGCACTGAAGGGCGGGTGGATCACCTCCGCGTGCCGGGGACGGGCGCGAGCCGCCATCTGCAGCCGGCTGCCACTGCCGGCCTCCGAAGCGTCGGTCACGTGAGCACTCGCGGGCGATGTGTGTGAACTCCCCGCAGGTAAAACACGGGCCTCGCCGCCTGCCGCCACCGCCTGGCGGCGCCACTGGCCGCCTCGCGCCAGCCAACATGGCGGCCGCGTCTGACTCTTCGCGTAACACGGCGCGGACCCGGTCCGCGAGGTCGTTCAGGGAAAGCGAATCTACTCGCGCTCCCGCCTTCAACACCTGCTTCACAGCTCCCGGTAGCCCCGCCACGAACGCACAGCAGAGACCACCTTCGCTGAGCCCCCCGAACAGGGACGCGAGCTGCTGGAGCTCCGCGAGGAAAACAGCTACCGATTCCCCCGCCTCGAGCTTACGATCCATGAAACGTTCATAAGCCGTGAACTTATCGAACGCAAAGGCCCTCTTCAACGCACCTTTTATCTTCTCTGGATCCTTCTTATCCGCTGCTGGCAACTGCCGGTATACTGACAGCGCGCCTCCCTTCAGTCTCAACGGTATGACGACTTCCTGTCGCGTCTCCGCCTGCTCTTCGTCACGCCGAGAAAGCGTGCAGACCATCTCCAGTTTCTCGATCCATTCCACGACATTTGCCCCGTCTGATCCATCAAATTCGGGTATCAACTTGACATCGAGTCCTGCCATAATGCCGAAATAGCTTGTACTTGTCAGATACCGCGAACTATGTCAATTATCTGTATTCTCGAGCACAACCTTCCGCGCCCGCGGCCGCCACACCACTCTCCCAGCCGAACCCCGCACCGCCGGCTCGAGAACAGGAATCCAGCCGGCAGTGCACGTGCGCCGCACGTCGGATGCACCTCCCGCCCGCTGAACTGCAGACGCAACCCAGGCACGGTAAGTCCAGAGGCTATCAGTAACTACATTAGTAACTACAATTCTTTTGCCAGCACCGCATTCCTTCGCCAAAAACTCAAATATATTCGGCTGGAGAATCTTTTCAGTCAAGAAAACTTGTAGATAGGGGTTTCCCAACACGGACTACAAAACTGCTATCTCAGTTTAAAACTAATGTTGAAGGTGAACTATTTCCTTTAATGCTGGCCCGTTTCAGATAGGGGCCCAGTCTTGCTCATGGGCCCGATCGAGGCAGGGGCCCGGTGCTGGAAAAGGCGTGGCATGGGGCCCGACCAGGACGAGGGCCCGTTCACAACATGGCCCGATCCTTGCATATTCTTGATACTGGCTAGTTCCTGGTAGGGGTCCGGTCTTGGTCAGGTCCGATCGAGGCAGGGGCCCGGTGATGGCAAAGGCGTGATATGGGGCCCGGCCAGGACGCGGGCCCGGTCACAACAGGGCCTACTCCTGGAAAATTCCTGATACGGGCCTGTTACTGATAGGGGCCCGTTCCTGGTACGGGCCCGATCAAGGCAGGGCCCCGTGGCTGGCAGAGGCGTGATATGGGGCCCGGGCAGGTCGAGGGACCCGTCACAATATGACCCGGTCCTTGCAAATTATGTATACGAGATCTTGGTCAGGCCCGATCGAGGCAGGGGCTCGGTGCGGGCAAAGGCGTGATATGGGGACCGGTCACAACAGGGTCCGGTCTTGATACGGACCCGGTCCTGGAAGCGTCCCGGTCTTGGTCACTGGTCAGGCCCGATCGAGGCAGGGGCCCGGTGCTGGCAAAGGCGTGATATGGGGACCGGTCACAACAGGGTCCGGTCTTGATACGGACCCGGTCCTGGAAGCGGCCCGGTCTTGGTCACTGGTCAGGCCCGATCGAGGCAGGGGCTCGGTGCGGGCAAAGGCGTGATATGGGGACCGGTCAGGCGTCGAGCCCGGTTCCTTCGAATTATTGATATCACGGGCACATTCCTGGCATGGCAGTAAGGCAGGGGCCCGGTCTTGATCAGGCCCGATCCTGACAAAATGTGGCATGCTGGGGCCGTCCTAATGAGTGCCCTCTCATGACATGGGCTGTTTTCTGCGAACCGAGAGCCCATATCAAAACAGGCCCGCTCGAACATGGTAAAATCTGCAGTCGAGGCAGGCAGAGGTCGAGAAAAGCTGTCTTGCAAATGACGAATTTTGTGAAGAAACCCTTATATTTTCGGTGTCTCATACGAGCCTTCTTTTACGCAACTTTAGGCTAAGCCTAGCCAAAGTTGAGGGGCACCCCCTCTCCCCGTACTGATGTTGGGGGGGGGAAAGAGCACCCTCTGCCCTCCTGTTCCCGGGTCTATGCACCGGCGACAGCCGTGTCACGGACGTCGCTAGCACCAGCGCCGGCTGTTGCGCACTCTGCCGCCAGTTACGTCACATAATGTCTTTTGGCTCTGACGAGGCTGCTTATACGGCACTCAAGCGGTGCCACCCCCCTGCGCTCCACGAATGCAGCGGAAGTTGCCCATATTCAGACGTTGGTCAAGCTAGCAGCAGGTTCAGTAGATGGATATCATCTGTAGATGGATATTCAAACTGAAACGGACCCCTCAGATTGGGCCAAAAAGTTCCTAAATGATAGAACTTAACGTTTTCATCATGATGAGCATAAAATATAAGCTCGGCCCGCCCTAGTTAAGAAGTTACAATGGGTCAAAGGTCGAGGACATGTGGAGCGGACCCCTACGATTTCACTGAAAATCTACAATATGATACAGTTTTCCCTCCTGATTACGATACGCATAAAAGGTAAGCTCTGTCCGCCTTAGTTAGGAAGTTACAATGGGTCAAAGGTCTTGGTAATTGGGGCGGACCCCTACGATTTCGTTAAAAATCTACAACGTGGTAAAGTTTCACCTCCTGATTACGATACGCATAAAAGGTAAGCTCGGCCCGCCTTAGTTAAGAAGTTGCAATGGGTCAAAAGTCAAAGTAATTGGGGCGGACCCCTACGATTTCGCTAAAAATCTACAACGTTATAAAGTTTCACCTCCTGATTACGATACGCATAAAAGCTAAGCTCGGCCCGACCTTGTTAAGAAGTTACAATGGGTCCAGGGGCGCAGCCAGACCTTCGGCAAGGTGGGGGGGGGGGGGGCACGGGATCTCCAGAGGGCCCCCTCGGCCAAAGCCCTCCCCCCCCAAAAAAAAAGTGAAATGGTATCTACTCGGATTTATGCCTCTATATTTTGCAGGGGTCCTAAATTATCGGCAAAAAAAAAGTCGAACAGACCCATGTTGAACAGACTCCATGCGTAGATTGACTGATAAGTATGTAGTCTGATACAAAATAATGTGCAGCAACTGACTCCCTTTGGCACCATGTGAAGTATTAACACGCGCACCGACATCGGGTGCGGATATCCGCCCATCAGAGGTTTTCGTAAATATTGGGAAAACGTCGGTGTGTAGCGCCACCAAACTTAGCTTAGCTCTTTGGGCATCAATTATCCACATTTTGTGTAATTTTGTATCTCGAGTCATCTCAGGTCAGGTCAACAGGTCCTGTTAAGTGAACCCACCTCCAAGCAAATTTTTGAAAGTTAAGTGACCCCACCTCTAAGCAAGTTTTTGAAAGTCGTGCCAAAGCCACAGTGATTGACCGAGCGGTTTCAAACTCACAGGACTTAATAAGGTCATAAGTACCTACAATTCGTTTATCTTGGATTTATAATATCGGTGACCTAACGTCAGATCCAGGGGTGCAGACAGACCTTCGTCAAGGGGGGGGGGGAGGCACAGCATCCCGAGGGGCCCCCTCGATTAATCCCCCCCCCCCCAAAAAAAAAAATGGCGCAAAATGGTATATCCTCGGATTTGGGCCACTATATTTTGCCGGGCCCCCAAATAGTCGCAACAAAAAACGTCGGACAGGCCCATGTCAAACAGAACCTATGCGTAGATTGACTGATAAGTTCTTAGTCTGATCCCAAAAAAATGCGGCAACTGATCCCTGTTGGCACCATGATGTGAAGTATTAACACGCGCACCGACTTGGGGGGCGGATATCCGTCCCCTGAGGTTTTCGTAAATATTGTAAAACGTCGACACGCAGCGCCGCCAAACTTGGCGTAACTCTTTGGGGAACAATCACCCAAATTGTGACATTTTGTATCTCGAGTCATCTCAGGCCAGGTCAACAAGTCACGTTAACCCTATTTGTAACAGGGGGGGGCGGATTCCGCCCCCCCCCCCTGTTACAAATAGGGTTAACGTGAACCGATTCCGCCCCCTCATGTTTTTCGCAGATATCTCCAGAATGGCTGGGAGCAGGCCCATGAAATTTTGGGACTTTTCATAGAATTGAATACCGCATTTGGAGTCAAAATTTTGAGTTCTTAACCTGAACAGAGGCGGTTCCAGGGTACAGTTTTGGGTGGGTTCGGAGGCGATATTTGGCGATAATACGGAAATGCGATCTTCACGGTTTCTTCGTAACTGCCTCAAGTATGAAGGAGTTACATCGGTTCACGGTGATTGCAACAAGTGCAAATTAGTTGATGTTAATGAAATATCATTAAAATTTCATGGCAGAGGCGGTTTCAGGGGCTTGAAAAGGGGAGTTTCCAGGAAGTATTCAATGCTTGGCGGGAAGCAAATAGAGCAATGTAAGGGGCATTTATAGTTATCAAGATGTAAAAGATAGCTTCTGCTTCCATTATTTACATAATGTATTACATATAGAGTTTCAGGGGCGTGTTCAGGCACATGAAAAGGGGGGTGACTGGCTTGGTGATGACGATATGCCAGCAATAACGGCGCAATAGACGGTTATATTATAATTATATATGCACATATGAGGCCAGGAAAGGGAAAAGTCATTTTTTTCAGAGGCGCGCTCAGGAATGGAAGAAAGGGGGTCATATTATTGCAAGGAAACTAAGAGGCATGGGCGTACAATGACATAACATACTGTAGTTTTCGGATGAAATGCGCACCACAGGCTACTCTACGAACGATTATAAGATAATAGGCGAGTCCAGGTATGGTAAAAGGGGGGTAAGCAATGTTAATTAAAGTTGTAAGTGAAATAGTCACTGTTGACTAGTTAGTATCATAATAGCGGATAATATACTTATCAAAAGGTATTGAGCCGCCCCAGTTTGGATCCTGGATACGCCTATTATGAAGTACAACATGCAAAAAGGAACTATCTACGATCAGTAACATATTTATAGTGCTGAGTAGCAACTTGTCTGCGGTTCATATTTTTCCCCAATTTTACCCCCCTTTTTCACTAACCTGGTACTGCCTATGGCAAAAAATATGATTTTTAACTGTTTTACCTCATGTCACAATCACATACCATTTCATTTCTTTAAAAAAACACATAAAAAATGGTTTTATTACGCATTTATTTCACCCCCATATTGAGTGACCTGCACACGCCTATGATTTTTGAATTTTCAAACGCCACTGTCATATATCAATTTCCAATTCAATCTCTATCGATTCGTATTAATTGTGTTAAAATCGGTCGATAAACATGTTGGATCAAAAATACCACTAAGATTTGTGGTTTTTGCCCCACTGTTGCCCCCCTATCAAAAATTTAGATTTTTTATTATTTAGAAATGTAGATCGTGTTGAGGGGAACCAAACGCCGTTTCATTTTTGAAAATCAGACGGGTAGATCTCGAGATCTTCGGGGGGGGGGGCGGAATCCGCCCCCCCTGTTATAAATAGGGGTAGCCAGGAGCCTGTTACAAATAGGGTTAAGTGATCCCACCTCCAAGCAAGTTTTTGAAAGTTTGTGGTCGTGCCAAAGTGATCGACCGAGCGGTTTGAAACTCACAGGATTCATTCAGGCCATAGCCCATAAGTACCTACAATTCGTATATCTCGAATTTGTAATATCGGTGACCGAAGGTCAATTCGATTTGATAAACTTCCATTATAAGTAAATGGAGAAAATATAAACACAATATATCCAATATATCCACAGAAAACACTTAAATTTGACCAGTTTTCACCAGGTGCCTACACCATTCTTGTTCCAAGTGCAAAGATCTAAGTCACATTTTTGTTATGTGACCTCTACGAGGTCAACTCAGGTGACCCAAGAGGTTACTTGTTTTTTGTATTCAATAACTCTTTGCCAAATGAAGGTAGAGTATTGGAGTTATAACAATATGCTTCGCTCGTCGAGACACGTTGATTGATGTAAAATTTGAACTTGATCTGCCTTGACCTGAGCACAGGACAGGCCAATTTTCGAATATGACCTAACTAGGTTATGATCATCCGATATACCATTCGATGTGTCTACAGATAACCACAATGGTGAAAACTGTAAGTATCACTCTATCATGCGTATCTCAAAAGTTATTCCCTAAAAACAATTCCGCTATTTTGATGGCCTTCCCCGAGCTAGCTATTGACCCGAGATCAAATCTGATGAAGCCTGAGTGACAACAACAAATTATCTTTCGCACTGGCGGATCCAGCCTCACTCCGTGGGGGCATCTTTTCAAGGTACCCCCATTTTTCCCCGCATATTTGGGCCGGTCGCCTTACTTTGGTATTCGAGCTAAGAAATTCACTTATCAAATTCACAACAACAACAAAATATCCGAAAAAAAGTTTTTCCTATTTTGGACGGTTAAAAACACAAAATTCCGAATATTCGAGATAGCCATTTTGAAGAAAATGTCATTTATTTTCTTTTGACGTTTTTATTTGCAATTTGCTTCAAAACTCTATTTTCTACGATTGTTCAAACATTTATCGTTTTTCCGCCAAAAATGGCATGACATGGCGTCATCAAAACGTCATTATTTCCCACAATACTACATCAATTTAATTGGACGTTGGGTGAGAATGCGTAGAATTGATGCAGCAAAATGTGCTGAAAGTTTGACGTTGATATCTATCATAGTTTTTAAATTATTGAGAAAATCCGGGAGGGGGCTGATTCTGCCCCCCCCCCCCCCAGCGGTGTGCGGGTTAAGTGTCACCGGGGCTGCTTGAATTGCATCAGGTGCGCTGTTTTGTCTATCATTGAAAGAAAGGGATACATACAAACTTCAAATTAAATCACTCGAGAAAATTTAAAAAAACTTCCGTTTTCATGAAGTTTTCTCCTAACATCATTGTTTTTCACGTTCAGTGCAGGGAACGTGTGTGGGGGGGGGGGCATACTTGTATTGAATGCCCCTCTAAGATTCCTGTGGAAGGGGGTATTTATCCCTGATGCCCCCTGGATCCGCCAGTACCACCAATAACCGCCAAGGAGAGCCTCTGCCAGACACTTACCTAATGGAATTCATTTTCCCATTTTCCAAATTTGTATAAGTAATTACGAAAGTTGTGTCATGTCGCGAAGCAGCGCGAAATTTTCCGGTTGGGGCTGCTTGAATGGCATCAGGTGCGCTGTTTTCTCTATCATTAAAAAAGGGAGACATACAAACTTCAAATTCAATCACTAGAGATAAAAATACTTCCGTTTTCATGAAGTTTTCTCATAGGATCATTGTTTTTCACGTTCAGTGCAGGGAACGCGCGGGGAGGGGGGCATACTTGTATTGAATACCCCAACAGATTCCTGTGGAGGGGGGGGGGGTATTTGTCGCTGATGCCCCTTGGACCCGCCAGTGCCAGCAATTATCACCAAGGAAAGCCTCTGCCAGACACTTACCTAATGGAATTCATTTTCCCATTTCCCAAATTTGTATAAGTTATTGCGAAAGTTGTGTCATGCCGCGAAGCGGCGCGAAATTTTCCGTTTTTTGACTGTGGATAGCTGGATTTTGACTGCTGAAAAGACGATTTTACGATAAATTGGGAACGCGCGGGGGGGGGGGGGCATACTTGTATTGAATGCCCCGCATCCCAGATTCCTGCGGGGGGGGGGGGGGGGCATTTGCCCCTGATGCCCCCCCCCTGGAGCCGCCAGTAATCTTTCGGACGTTTTTTTCTCTCGCGCATCGCTACCTCTTATTGTTCTCGAGATATATACGGGTTTTGGTAAGGACACCCATTTATGGCCTACATTTTACCTTTGTTGACCTCTGGTGACCTCAATGGCCTAAATGACCTGACCTAAAATAATGACTGAGTACTTTCATTGGACCTTGTTTGTTTCGAGCTATCTAACCTGTTTCTGTTTGTCGCTATACGTTGCATGACTTTTGAAATATTGTAGGGGCGGGTATCCACCACCCCCGTCGGTTCGAACCCCACGGGGGGAGGGGGGGGGGGGGGGGGGGGGGGTCGAACCGACGGGGGGGCCAACGATCCCAGCGAAGCCAACGATCCCAGCGAGTCATTCTCGATGGGAAACATTCTGACTGGGCTCCGGTACTATCCGGGGTCCCGGTCGCTGACCTTCCTAATCACATCAAAACATCGTGCCTGTCTTATGCAGACGATATCAAAATTTTCAACCGAATCAGTTCCCCAGAGGACGCTCATTCCCTCCAGGCCGATTTAGACCACCTCAGTTTGTGGTCCAAAACTTGGCGTTTGAAACTCAACCCAGCTAAGTGCAAGACGATCACGTTTACCCTGCGCTCATCACCTCATCGTACGTGCTGGACAGCCACCAGCTTGAGCGATGTATGCGCGTGCGTGACCTTGGCGTCATTTTAGACGCCAAGCTTACATTTGCGGACCACGTTGACGCCACAGTCGCTAAAGCCAACCGCATGCTTGGCCTGCTAATTAGAAGCATGCAGATGCCTGCTGGCACACAACAAACGCGCTTTGACCATGCCGCAGCCCTCGCCGCCTACAAGGCCCATGTAAGATCCGTACTGGAATACGGTAGCGTAATCTGGTCAGGCGCTGCGGTCACCCATATGCGCCGGCTGGAGCGCCTTCAACACCGTTTCCTGATGTGGCTGGGATCTAAAACCCAAGCAGCGTGCCCACCACTTGATTATGTGTCATTGCTCGAGCTGTTTGGCTGCGCATCGGTCAGGTCGCGTTTCGTTCGGTCCGATCTAATGTTCATGCGCTCAGTATTCAGCGGCAACATAGACTGCCCTGATATTGTGGCAACGTTCCCGCTGTCAGCACCAAGTCGACGTACGCGGCGCCCCGAGCTCTTCCATGTACCTCGTGGAAGAGTTGACTCTGTAAAGAGGGGCTTCTTGATTCGTCTCCCGCATCTCTTTAACTCGCTCACACACAGCAGCCCTCAGACGGATTTATTTATGCCGTCTCGTACCCTTAGGTCTGACATCACGAAGTTCGCTGATGTTCAGGGTACATCCTTGAGTTAAGGTCGCTGCTGTGAGCTGTGTCCTGTGATCGGTCATTGGCTTTAAGTTGCTGCACTTGTCTATTTTAGGTCTTTTGCCTGTACCAGCGCTATATCTACACGTTTATATTTACTTTTACCGGCGCTTTGATGTATTTGTCTATTTTTAGGTTTTTGCCTGTATCAGCGTTTTATTTACACGTTTGTTCCTACTTTCACTGGCGATTTTAATCGCCTTTTATGTATTTATGTTATGCTGCTGTGTTACTATGCAGTATAGTTGTGTTCACATGTATGTACCATGTGCACTCATGTAGTTTGTGAATGTTTTAATTTCCTGTTGCATGAGGCAGCATGACTGCAACCGTAAGTGGGCCCTGTGCCTGTGGTTGTTGACTCAATAAATAAATAAATAAACTTGGTGCGAACCCCGTCTGTGCGTGGGTTAACCATTTTAGATGCACGCACAAGGCACCTTGAAGGTCCCAGCAGCAACACAATCAATAAGAGGTAACGCGGAACGTCTGGCCCTCAACATTTTACGTTGTCCCGATTGCTCACGTTTGTGACATATTACATTGGAAACATAAATTCGAGGTAATTCACAGTCACTAATGTGTAGACTATGGAGTGTGGAGGGGCTTTACGCGAAACGATCCGTCATAAGTTTGGAAAGACAACTTCAGAAAATGCCAACGTATAAAACTTCCGTTGGAAATGTTAAGCGCTCACGGGATTTTCAAGTAGCTTGTCTTAGTTTATGGTCACTGGCAGATCCAGCAGGGGGGGGGGGGGGGGGGGGGGCAAGCTGACATGCCCCAAACCGCCCAAATTCGCCCAAAATTTGACATATTTTCTGATTTAAAAAGACTAATTAACCCGCGCCCCGCTGGGGTATTCGGTCGAACACGCTGGGTAGGGAGGGGCAAATTCTGCCCCTTCGTTATATTCCGAACCAACAACCGCAGCGAGACGCGCAAGGCCGTAATCGAAAGCTCTCAATGAGCCGCATCTAACGTTTACGAGACATTTTCAAAATAAGGTCACATCTCAGGACACGGCCAGGTCAAAAGTCAGAATTAAGGTATTTTAGTTTTGGGGCCATATTTTCCATCCCAAGCCTTAGATTGAGACTATTACCGCACAAAGTACTCTCAAAGATATAATGCATCTCCCGCATTAGGAAAAAATGAAATTGTAAGCAAAGATCAAGGTCAAGATCAGGTCACAAAAGGTCACTTTTGGCAAGAGGTCTACGAAGGTTATTTTACACGTAGAATTTGATAGTAGCAGCCATTTTCACAACCTGACACCATATATGGTCAAGGTCAGGTCACATAAGGTTAAAATTTGAAATTCATTAATCTAAATAAAAAAGGCATGTCTCTAGACCAGTTTTGTCTCAGAAAAACAGTGGTGACATTTATTTGTCTGTATCTGGTCAATAAAAGCCATAAAAACGTAATAAAAAATGACGTCATGAGTTACTTATACTTACGGAGCCATAAGTCAATTAAGATATTGCTTTGAAATTTGGTTTGGGTATCATCCATACCTGGTTCACTCAGATATATTCGTTTTTTTCATATCTTCAAGAAAGAAAACAAATGTGAAAAGTTTTCTGGAAAATTCTATATTTGTATTTTTAGGAGTCAAAAACCCAAACTTTCGCAAATCTGAGATAGTAGTTTTGAAGAGAATGACATTTCCTTTCTTTTGACGTTTTAATTTACAATCTTCTTCAAAACTCGATTTTCTACGATTTGTCAAACATTTATCGTTTTTAGACCAAAAATGGCGTGACATGACGTCATTAAAACGACATGATCTCCCAAAGTGCTACATCAATTTCATTCAACTTTTGTGACAAGACGTAGAATTAATGTAGCATAAGGTACTGTAAGTTGTACGTCGATACCTATCATAGGAGTTGGGCTGAGGGGCCGAGGCCTTCTCCCATTGGGACGAGGGGCCCTTCGAGCCCCTCGACCCAATGGGGGGGGGGGGGGGCACGTGCCCCCTGTGCCCCCCCTGGCTGCGCCCCTGAATGGGTCAAAGGTCAAGTTCTTCGGAGCGGACCCATACGATTTCTCTAAAAATCTGCAATTTAATATAGTTTGACCTCTTGATTACGATAAGCATAAAACATAAGCTCGGCCCGGCCTAGTTAGGAAGTTACAATGGGTCAAAGGTCGAGGTCATCTAGAGCGGAACCCTACGATTTCACTGAAAACCTTCAATATATTAACGTTTGACCTCCTGATTATGATGCGCATAAAAGCTAAGCTCGGCCCGCCCTAGTTAAGAAGTTGCAATGGATCAAAAGTCGAAATCATCTGGGGGCTAAACTTCATTGAAGTCAACCTTGAGCCTTGCGTTGACAAACGCACGTTCTTCGAGTTCGTCGTGTGGTTGCGTCTTCTATCATTGTTACTTATTGTTAATATTGTTGGAATTTGCTTGCGTTCTTTTTAATCTGTGACCTAGGCAATGTACAGCTTTATTGTAATAATCGGGCAGTAATCAGTAGCTGTATAGGGAATAGTTCACCTTTAACATGCATTTTGAACTGAGATAGGAGAATTGCAGGTCCTGGTTCAGGTTAAAAAAAAGGTGGGTTGTAGTGCAATGATTTCATTAATGTCTTGTGCCAATATGTCTTCGCTTGTATTTTTTGTTGGATGTGTTTATCACTATGCTGTTATGCATTGAATGCCTATTTCATTTACTTACCATTTTTTAGTAAGATACTTCATTTCAATGTGTTAACATGATGGGATCCCAGTCGGACATGCATTCCAAGGTTATTGCAAATAAGATGGTCTGCTTCCCCCCAAAAGTATAAACTACATATATCATATATAATTCTAACAAAGGTTTGCTATTGTTGCAGACGGAAACGTCATGCAAGCCCTGGCATTTAAGCTGGAACTGTCCGCTGCACGCTTCAAATCCTCCAGAGATTCTGCAGCTTATCACTGACGTCAGGATGTCCTCTCAGAAGTTCTTGCAGCGCATGCACAAATTCAATGTGCACTCTGGAATGGGAGCTCTGGCAACAGCCGGCCTGTGAAATTCCGACAGCTCAGCTCCATGCCAGTCTATGCAGGCGAGTGAAGCTCTTTGCCAGTATGTGCAGGCGAGTGAAGCTCTATGCCAGTCTGTGCAGGCGAGTGAAGCTCTATGCCAGTCTGTGCAGGCGAGTGAAGCTCTATGCCAGTCTGTGCAGGCGAGTGAAGCTCTATGCCAGTCTGTGCAGGCGAGTGAAGCTCTATGCCAGTCTGTGCAGGCGAGTGAAGCTCTATGCCGGTCTGTGCAGGCGAGTGAAGCTCTTTGCCAGTATGTGCAGGCGAGTGAAGCTCTATGCCAGTCTGTGCAGGCGAGTGAAGCTCTATGCCAGTCTGTGCAGGCGAGTGAAGCACTATGCCAGTCTGTGCAGGCGAGTGAAGCTCTATGCCAGTCTGTGCAGGTGAGTGAAGCTCTGTGCCAGTCTGTGCAGGCGAGTGAAGCTCTATGCCAGTCTGTGCAGGCGAGTCAGGCTCTATGCCAGTTTGTGCTGGCGAGTGAAGCTCTATGCCAGTCTGTGCAGGCGAGTGAAGCTCTATGCCAGTCTGTGCAGGTGAGTGAAGCTCTGTCAGTCTGTGCAGGCGAGTGAAGCTCTATGCTAGTCTGTGCAGGCGAGTGAAGCTCTATGCCAGTCTGTGCAGGCGAGTGAAGCTCTATGGCAGTCTGTGTAGGCGAGTAAAGCTCTATGCCAGTCTGTGCAGGCGAGTGAAGCTCTATGCCAGTCTGTGCAGGCGAGTGAAGCTCCATGCCAGTCTGTGCAGGCGAGTGAAGCTCCATGCCAGTCTGTGCAGGCGAGTGAAGCTCTGTGCTAGTCTGTACAGGCGAGTGAAGCTCCGTGCCAGTCTGTACAGGCGAATGAAGCTCTATGCTAGTCTGTGCAGGCGAGTGAAACTCTATTCCAGTCTGTGCAGGTGAGTGAAGGTCTATGCCAGTCTGTGCAGGCGAGTGAAGCTCTATGCCAGTCTGTGCAGGCGAGTGAAGCTCTTTGCCAGTCTGTGCAGGCGAGTGAAGCTCTTTGCCAGTATGTGCAGGCGAGTGAAGCTCTATGCTAGTCTGTGCAGGCGAGTGAAGCAGACGAAGCTCCATGCTAGTCTGTGCAGGCGAGCGAAGCTCTATGCCAGTCTGTGCAGGCGAGTGAAGCTCTATGCCAGTCTGTGCGTTCCCGAGGTGCGATGGCTACCATGGCTATGGCAGGGACGGCAGGCGCGATGGCTACCGCGGCGGCAGGGACGGCTATCAGGACGGCCGGTCGCCGCTGCCCGAGACGGACCCGCCACCGCCGCCCGAACAGCCGCCGCCGCCGCAGCCCCCGGAGCAGCCGCCGTTGCCGCCGGATGACTGGGTCGCCCCCCCCCCCCCGTCTCCACCGCCAACACCGACAGAGGAAGACGGAGATGCTGGCTCAGCAGGTGACGCTCGGCAGCAGACGGCAAATTATCAGCACAAATAGGTCCAGGCCCTGGGCCGGGGCCACCCGCCCACCAGAGGACAGCCTCCCACCCGCGGCGGCCCGCCAACCCGAGGTCAGCCGGCAGGTAGAGGGCAGTATCAGCCGACTGGCCGCGGAGGCCGCGGCCACCATGACCAGTGCAACCAGTACAACCAGTACGGAGAGGAGCAGCAGGGATACTCGGAGGAGGGATACGACACCGACGCGTCGTACGTACGACCAACAGGGAGACGGCTACGGCCAGGAGTACCCGGAGGAAGAACAGTACAACGATGAGAGCGACTACGGTTGTCGATTGTGGCGGTGACCACGCGCGACGATGGGAGGACGTGCGTCTGTCCTGCTGTTGGTTCTTCAATGTGTAAATCCACTTGCCCGCTGTGTACGCACCACTTGTAGTGTTTAGATGTCTGTATGGTGTATGTGTAAAACAAGCTTGCAAGATTCTCAAAGTACAACAAAACTTATTGTACATGATCCATGACTTGTACATTGTGTTATGGTAATAGCTTCGTGATTCATGTTATGTAATTTATTTTTGTAATCAGTGTTACTTGATATGGCGACAGAGACGTTGGTGATCCATGTATGCTATTATCTGGCGAGTCGCGTCCTGCAGCGATACACAGTGTCCACATGACATCACGATTATACGTAATTAAAATCAGAACGCTGTATGTTCTGCATGTTCTGGATGTTCGTTCTGCATGTTCGTGCGAGTGTATTGCGAGTTCGTTCGTGGGAGTGTGCGATGTTCGTGCGAGTGTCAAACCAACCAATAGAACATGCCTATTCCCACATGGGCTTTTAATGCCACCACCAGGGGCAGGACAGAAGGTACCAGGTCAGACCACCAGGGAACAGGGCAGGAGATGCGAGGTCAGACCACCAGGACAAGAGGTACCAGGTCAGACCACCAGGACAAGAGGTACCAGGTCAGACCACCAGGGGCAGGACAGGAGAGTATCAGTTAAGACAACCAGGGGGCAGGCCAAGAAGGTAACAGGTCAGACCGCCAGGGGCCAGGAAAGGAGGGTACCAGGTCAGACCTCCAGGCGTCAGGACAGGAGGTACCAGGTCAGACTACCAGGGGCCAGGGCAGGAGGTAACTGATAATACCACCTGGGGCAGGACAGGAGGGTACCAGTTGATACCACCAGGGGGGGGGGAGAAGACAGGACAGGAGGCTGCCTCTTCAGACCACCAGGGGGGGGGGGGAGGCAGGACAGGAGGGTACCAGGTCAGACCACCAGGGGCAGGACAGGAGAGTATCAGATAAGACCACCAGGGGGCAGGGTAGGAGGGAACCAGGTCAGACCACCCTAGGGGCCATGACAAGAGGGTACCAGGTCAGAGCACCAGGCGACAGGACAGGAGGTACCAGGTCAGACCACCAGGGGCCAGGACAGGAGGGTACCAGGTCAGACCACCAGGGGGCAGGGCAGGAGGTACCAGGTCAGACCACCAGGAGACAGGACAGAAGGGTACCAGATAAGACCACCATGGGGAGGACAGAAGGTACCAGATACGACCACCAGGGGGGAAGGACCGGAGGGTACAGGTCAAGACTACCAGGGGGCAGGACAGGAGGGTACCAAGTCAGACCACCAGGGGCAGGACATGAGGTACCAGACCAGACAACCAGGGGACAGGACAGGAGGTACCAGATAAGACCACCAGTGGAGGACAGGAGGATGCCAGATTAGAACTCAGGGGGAAGGACAGGAGGGTACCAGATAAGAACCCAGGGGCAGGACAGGAGGGTACCAGGTCAGACCACCAGAGGCAGGACAGGAGGTACCAGATAATACCACCAGGGGCAGGACAAGAGGGTTCCAGATAAAAACCCAGGGGCAGGACAGGAGGTATCAGATAAGACCACCAGGAACAGGACAGGAGGATACCAGATAAGAACCCAGGGACAGGGCCTGAGGGTACCAGTGC